>OMLB01056845.1:0-21673 GCA_900302555.1 Myripristis jacobus
GACCTTCATTGAACCAGGGCTTTCCAGGAGTTCCTGCACACTTCTCACCTGAATATATGAAATTAATTAAATTAAACATTAACTATTTAGTACACTGCATCTGTAAAAAAAAAAAAAGACATGTTACAATGTAATATGCTTTGCGGTTAAATTTATGATGAGAAATTAAGTTTTCATTTGGAAGTCAGTTTTGGTGTTATAACCGTACTATGAATAAACTCACACTCATCAGTTTCAACCACTAACACACCAGATGTCATCATGTGATACCATTAGAACAAAGGAAGTGGTTTCAACGCAGATCCAGATCCATCAACATGTTTTCCTCTGGTCTTACTACAGCCAAAATAATACACCAGTTATACTTCTTTTACTCAAAAATGAATCATAAAAGACATTATACAACATTTGGTGATAGTTTGTACTTTTGGTTTACTTTGTGTTTACAGTTAAAGCAGACCACATAGCAGTGGATGGTTGACACAAACAGTAGGGTTCATATTATCACAGAGAGGCCTGGTAACTGTTGCCTCATGAGTAAAATTGAAATTAAAGCAATATTTATTTGATAATAATGTCAAATGATGTTTCATGTTCAGCACATTGTTTTTACATGGATTCCTTGATGGTCAGTATTGAACCACTGCTGCCACAGTGTGGTGCTCACCTGGTACTGAGGTTTGCCTGTCTATTCAGATGTAAAAAGAACTGCAGAGAATGAGGCCATGGCATTTTGTGCACACAGCTTCAGTGTTTGCCAACAGAATCTTACAAAATTTTAGGAAATCAGCACAAACTCTGAAATGCAAGTTAAGTCTTCATGGCACAAGTAATGTAATGATCACCGTTTCTCCACCATGAGAGGAATATGTGACAATAGCACCAACTAGATACACCTGTTTCACCTGTTTGTCACATGAAGTCACACGAAATTTAGAGGAGTAAAAAAAACTTTGGTTGGGGTTAGGGTTAGTTTTAGGTGTAACTGTAAGACTTTGGTTAGATTCCAAAATCAGTGCTTTTTCTGAAAATGAAAACTTCATGAGTTAATTTCTTTGCACGAGCTGAACATCGGTCACAGGAACTGAATGGACATGTGAACACCAGGGGTTGGCAACCTCAGGCACAGGTGCCAGCATTGGCACATGGTAGCTCAATCAATGGCCCACCAACAGTGAGTGTGCAAGAGAGGAATTTTTTTGAGGAAATTTAGAAATGCACTCTCATCTGCATGCCAAACGTCGAGTGCTAAACACCATTTTGAGACAGAACACAAGAAAACCTACAAGGATGAGACAGACCAGGCAGACGACACAAGCCAACACCCTGAAAGTCTTTTTTGATACTCGCCCTGCAAGCACACACCTAATCGTGTTTAATGGCGAAGCCTCAAAGTCTATTCTTACTATGAATGTTGGTTTAATGGATGGAGTTAAATTACTTATCCACTTGAGATTTTCATTTTTATGTGGTCTTAATTAAACTTAATGTTAATGTCGATATGGCAACAAAAAGGTTGTCGACTCCTGGTGTACTCCTGCTAAATCTGCAGTTTGTGGATTCTGAGTTGTAGCTTTCTCAGTTGTTGCAAACAAGGTTGTTGTACCCATTGGTTTGAAAAGACTGTTGGGGGTGTTTGTAGCTCTTGATGTAGTTGATGAAACGGTCTCAGCTACTAATATAGCTGCTGTGGTCTTCCTGACATAGGTGTCCACTGGCATTGTGTGTTTTGCAGATGTTAAGGAGGGAAGGGGGGTTGCCCTCGCACAATCTGCCGTAGATGGTATGTCAGTTGTTGAGAATGTGTCAGTGGTAAATGTTGGAGCTTTGGTGTTTGATATATCTGCTGCTGATTGAGTGATAGATGCTGAAGTGTATTTGATACTGACAGCTGAAGCTGAAATCAGAAGAGCTGTGGAAAGTGGAGCTATAGATGATCTTGGAGGGTCTGAGCCTTTATAATAAGTCACACCGGAGTTTGTATTTGCCATTGATCTTGCAGGGTGCATGGAACTAAGGGTTGAAGTTGCTGTCATGGCCGATGTTCTTCTGTTGACGCCATTAGAGGTGGTGGAGGTGAAGGTTACAGCTCCAGTTTGTGCTTTGGACCTCAGAGTATCTGAACTTTCATCATGGACTGACGGTGCTTCAGGGATTATACCAGAAGTGGCAGCTGGAGGATGTCAGAGCGAAGGTTGTGACTGAGGTTTCAATGTCTGATTTGGAAGTGAGGCTTGCAACATGGATGATGCCACTCGCTGGAAGCTGCTCTGTGGTGGCTGATGTAGGAATTACAAACACATTGGAGGGAACAGCAGCTCGTGCAACGGTCTCTGGACTTGCAGAAGATCGAGTCGAGGTCATAGTTCCTGCTGTTGTGGCTGCAGAGATTGTCGTATGGGAGATGGAGGAGGATTTGTGTTTTTTGTGAGTGCAGGTGTACACGCCATGGCTTAGAAGAAGACATGTGAGCACAACAGCTGGATGCACCATCTTGAATAAGACAGAAAAATATGTACAGTATGTGTATACTGTAAATAGGATAATAATAATACTCAGTTTTTGTGGTTAGATGTAACTGTTATTGTATCCTGTATCCGATCTCTGCCACATTTCCCCATATCCATTAAACCAACTAAAACATGTAATATAATAATGTAATCATCATCTTCATCATCAGCATCATCATCATAATCATTTTTTCCCTTTAAAAAAATCTCAATATTTTCAGATTTGAATATAATTTCATTAATCACAGCTGTTCCTTTATTCTGTGCTCTAATGTGCCCTGCTCTTGTGTCCAAATAGCTTACTATTTGCAAATATTTGAAAATTCACATGAATTAAATTACCTTCAATCATAATTCTATCAATAATTTCTTTCTTTTTTTTTTTTTTAATCCTTTCTGAAAATCATCGCATTTCTTACCTTCAGTTGTAATTTCAAGCAAAACTCCTGGATTTTTTTTTTTTTTATTAAAATTCTCCAAAAGCTTGACAGACAAACAAAAGATGTCACCTTTTTGCACTATATTCACCTTTCACAGCTCCTAACAGCCCACTAATGGTCTCGGTCTGTCCACAAGATCTTTAAGATGTTGAAGTTTAAGATGAGAATAATGAATAGCGGACAAAGAAGCCCATTAGCAACCAGTTTGTATTTCCTCCCAAGATGTTCAGGTGCAAGTACAACATAATAACAGGGTTGAAAATGAGAAGGATTTTAGTTTCTTGAACTTGGTAATGTTCAGTATTGTTCTCTTTATGAGTCCAAGCTGGGAGTGTGGGCTGTATTGTATTAGCAACGAAATGAGCAAAGTAAACAGACAAAAGCTTCTGCACAGGTCAAAGAGTTGCAGCAATTATACACACATGCATGCACACAGGCACATTTACACACACACACGCACGCACACACACACAAACACACACAAACTCTCTCTCTGTAAAGACAATGATTCTTGCAAATGACAGGCAGGAGTCAAGAAAATTTATCTTAAGCTTTTATTAATACTTAAGTTTGCATTTTTTTTAGGATGTTCATTGTGTTACACAGAGAAATTAGCCACACAAGTAAATTTGATTGTATTCTCTTTAACTTTTTTATTATTATTATTATTATTGTTAATTATATTATTCTCCCTTATCAGAGCTAATGCTAAAAAAGTTACACAAGAACTATCACACGGTTGACTAACTCGGCAGCACATTGGGACGGTAAACTAACACTTCACAGAGATAAAACAAACCAAAAAAAAAAGCAAAAATTGGACAGGAAAAACATATGTAATGACTGAAGGAAAAAATAAAGTGGAGACAAACAAAAGACAAAATGGACAAGCATTTACATTCACACAGCCCTGCTCCATTCTTAACAAAGAAGTACCACTCCTTTTCCTTTTTTGGCAACTTTTTCTAGGCTCCACCCTTCATCCCTTATGCGGTAGAGATTCCCTCACCTGATTGTTTGAGTCTCAAAACAAGACTGAGACACACACCTTCACACTTTTACATTCCACTCTTCAGCCCTCTGTTGAACCAACAGTGACCCAGTTTCATAAAATTTGGTGGATTTTTTATTTTTTTTTAATTTTTTGGACTTAATTTTTTTTTCTTTTTGTCCCGCAAAGAAAAGCATCCAACCATCAAGATTTGTTGCACTATTTGATGGGCCAGGGGAATTCAGTTCATCATCATCACCACCACCATCATCAACATCATCATCATCATCACCGTCAAGGACCATTCTATTCAAAGCTCCAGTCTGAGGCTCTCTGCTGACTTTCCTTACACTATCATCAAAATCATCGCACCATCTCTCCTACAAGAAACGGGTTATTAGGGAAAAGAGCACTAGACAGCATGGGAAAGAAACAGGCAACCTCGAAATTACTCATAAAAATCATAATGTAATACTTAAAAAAAAAAAAAAAAATCCATCGCAATGATTAGATGCAACCAGATGCATCAAGACAAAAATGCGTGCACACAAACACACGCACGCACACACACACACACGTGACACACTCCTAAACACATACATGCGCTCCGAGGATACTTTAATTGGGTCCTTAAAAGTGTGGTTAGTCCATTGGCTATGCGTCATACAGGGCAGTGTTAAGCTTTGTGCTGACTGGCTGCTGCAGTTTTAGTCACGTTAACGTTTTAGCAGGCATTCGGCCTCGCTTAAATGCTATTCATGCTCGCCACGCTGTTGCAAAGCCAAGACTGTTAGCTCGCGGCGTTTCCGGTGGCACAAAAAAAGCAAGAATTTGATTAAAGCCCCTATTTTTTCATGTGTGCAGTATGAAGAAAATTATGCATTTGGGGCTCTTGGTTTTGGCAGTAAGAATGCTTAGAGGCTGCAGATCCAAATATTGAGTGATCCCTTTTAACTCTCACAAAAAAGGTATAATATCTTACCAGTGGCAACAATTTTATCCCTTTTTCTTTCTGAGCGCGGTGGCAGTGAATGGGCTGGTTCATTGTCAGTCAATAACAAGGTCACGGGGGGTTTATTGGTCAGAGAGGTGAACATTAGTTGAGTTCTTTTCATTGTTCCAGAAGGTGTATCTAAAGCTGGAATAACTGAACTTGCAGAAATGAGCGCATTTTAGACTAAAATCATTTGTTGCGAGCTCAATCTAAACAGTCCTCATTTAAATCGTCAATGTTGACTACTGCAGCTTTATCGATGGACCCTGGGCTGGCCTCTCGCCCTCGCCGCCGCATTAACTTGTGCTTACAGGCAGTGTCGTGCATGAACACAACACAAGAGCGCGTCCACTGAAGGTGCTCGGGTGTTTGGTGAACGCCGAGCTGAACGTAACCATTTGCAACTAATGAACGTGAAGGTGCACGTGCAGTTTTATGGCACCAGAGGCTGTAAAACATGGCAGGCATGGCTAATCCAAGCTCATACAAAAAAAAATTTAACTCTAAGTAGTTCATTTTTCGGACAATTAATGTAGTACAAAATTCAAAACTGTGAACGATTCGGTGTGAGCCGAACTTTGAGCTCGCTCTTGCAAAGTGTGAACTTGCACAACACTGCTTAAGGGTTATAATAGTCTCCAAGTCCGCATACGAACCGATATCCACTCACACAACAACAACAAGCACGCGCAACACAATCCTCTTGACCCCATCCCACGAATAAAAACCACCTGTCGACTGGAAAGGCGCGAGTGTTCCTTTGACCTCACGTCACAGATGAACTCAAGTATGCCAGCTGGGTTTGTTAGGAGGTATTCATGCCGGGGCAAAGGCTTACAGATTACAACCCAGATGATGAAACACAGTGATCCCTTTTGGCCAGGCCTAGAACTGTGTTGCGATATGCGTCCTAGCATGCTACTTAGTGAAATCCGATGTAACGCTCCCTTGTGAGTAGTATGAAGCGTGGATGTTAGGACTTGTACAGACTGCCAGCAACACCGGAAGCACTGTTTAGTGTTTGACTAAGTGTTTTTTTTTTTGTTTTGTTTTTTTGACTAAGGTGTTGACTAGCTCAGACGCACTCAACTATCAGTCTAGGACTCAGTCTCGCCCATGTTTACCCTTGAATCGAGATCATCACGTTCACTCTCACACGAATGCAAACACACAGTCATAAACTCAACTCATTAGCAGAATATAAAAGAAAAAAAAAAACAAAAAACATCCATCATATTCACATGGGCTGATAACCAGGCATGCAATTTCCACACTGTCAAAAAATAAAAATTAAACCAAAAAAAAAAAAAAAAAGAAGGAAAAACAAAACAACAACATGCTACACACCCAAATCAATTCCAATGGGAAAACAAAACAGTCACCTAGACGGGGCTAATGGAAGACATAAACAACCTGGCAACATCAAGGAGGAAGTAGTCACTAAGACGGGCTCTTATTGGCTGTGACCGTGTCAGGGGATTAACCAATCAGTAGCTCCAGCCCCTTGCGGACGCAGGTTACAAATACGAAAATAAAATTCAATAAAGTAACAAACAAAACAAAACAAAACAAAAAACTAGCTTAAAAGTAGTAGACACACAGCGTTATAAGTATCTCTGCTATAGTATTTTTTTTTTTTTTAATCTAGGTCATTTCAAACTCATTGCGTAATAAAGAGAAAAAAAAATGTTATTGTTTTCTATTATATTACTGTCATCATCATCATGAGCTTCAGTTTCATCAACGTCATCAACAACAACAACACCCTTATCAATATTATTACTATTGGTTAATTCAAGGGGTGTGGTCTCTCTACAGGCCACGCCCCTTTTTCTAAATTAAAGGGCTCTATTGGCTGACGGAGGCTCCAATAGAGGGAGGGAGGGAGAGAGGAATGGCTGCCACCCTTTGTCCATCCCCTCCCCCACCTCTCCTGTATTGTCTCCCCATCTACAGCCGCGTTTCTCGTGTTTAATATCGCGCTAGCCACATCCGCTGTTTCTTTCGCCTGAACAGGGAAGTGTGGACATGGATAGGACTTGATGTGGTGCAAAGTGTGAGAGACAGGTTGCTCTGTCTGCATGTGGTCTACGTCTTCCTCCTCGCTCGCGCACGTCTTGGGTTCTGCTCTGCCTTTTTTGTGGGGAATGATGGGAATTGCTGAGTGACAAATTAGTAATCCACTTGTCTTGTTTCCTGCATTCACGCTCCATTTTTTTCCCTTCCTTCTGCCCTGCCCTCCCCCCTCTCTCTCTCTCTCTCTCTCGCTCTCTCTCTCTCACTCTCACTCTCTCTCTCTATCTCGCTCTCTCTCTTCAGCATGACACCTCCATGGTTTGGGAGGGGCTGGGAGGCATCTGGCCACCCTGCGAGCCCTGGGACAGGGTGCGGGAACGAGAGCGGGAGCCATCCATGGAGTAGGAGGAGGACAGGGAGGTGGTGCGGGAGCGGGACAGGCGGGTCATGCAAGACGAAGCCACTGTGGAGAGAGAAAGACATGAGCAAGAAGATCAGATTTTGTAAATTAGACTTCTGGTGGGTGGCGTCTTAAGTTCGAAACACACTATGCAATTTTTATGGGCAGTAAGCAACAAAATAAACAAAAGGTGAAGGACTCTTGTTCCTCCTTCATCACAAACAACAGAGTTCTGGAAAAATTCTCCTCAGAAATCATGGGATGAGCTCAGACTGGCACTTGGAGCATATCTATGTTCTCAAAGACCTGTATAAATTCCCTTAATGTTTTTTATTTATTTCCAAATGGAAAAACAACCCATATTTCCCATCAATTCTCTGCTCCTTCAACAGCAGAACAATATTTCCTCTCAGTTATTATTTAATCAATATGTATCATCAGTTTCTGCATTTTTATTGACATACCAGTGGTATGGACACCATCATTGTTTTTTTATGTTGAGAGAACAAAGCATGGCAGGAACATCGGGCTGTTTTCAGTTTGAAAAAATTACACTGAGTGAACACACAGTCCTGGGAACGTAGGGCAAATATCTGTAAAACACTAAAATGTCCAGATTTCAACATTCACTAACATTAACTACTACCTGTCCAGGTTTTTTGCTATTCATGTGATTAAAACCGTACATACACATATTATATAACATTATGTTGCACTGGCTGAATCTAATTGGTGCAATCTAACCTCTACTTTCGCTTCATGACCCTCAGAAGCCGGCGACGTCATGTTCAACACAGATTAGCTGGCAGAGAATGTGTCACTTGGCCATTTAGCCAAAAGACAAGTTCCCTACATCGGTTAAATAAAATATTTATGAAAGCAGCTTCTCTAAATCTGTTGCCTACCTGGGTTGCCCAAAAAAGCTGCCTAGCGTATCACTGCATTAATGTGTGATCTGCAACGATGAGAAGTGAACTTACTGTAACCCATGCCCTGGATGAAATACTTGAAAGCCTCGGTCAGTTTAGCAGGCTGCAAACACAGAGAAATTAGATGATGTTATAAATTATACTGGAGAATGGAAGTGATGAAGAGGTTCAGTGTTTATCTAAGTCCAGCTTTCTCTGGAGCTGCTGTCTGGGAGCAAGTTTTGGAAATAACGAATCCCTTCCTGTAGATAAGCAAGCGGGGTAGCCTAGTGCAGCTTTAACACAGAAGGCTGTCACTTGCTGTTACCTGAGTCAGCTGAGGGAGACCACCAGCGTCGGCCATCTGTGGAAGAGGAAGACAACAAATTATGAATGAAGCCGCAAAAGAGAGAGAGCAACAGAGAGACAGACACATACAGGTAGGTAGAATATAAAGAAATAGAGAATGAAAGCGCTACCTTCAGGAATGAGGTTGTTGTTGGGTCCAGTTTGCTGTTGCACTCCACCTAGTGGTCACAGAGAGAAAAACAGTAAGCCTCTCCACATCTAATATGACAACACATATCATATAGTACTATATAGTACTGCACCAAGACCCGCTATCCAACAATGGTCACAAATATTTTTTTATTTATTTATTTTTTTTAAACTATTTTTAAACTCAGATTAATTTTAGGCAACTAGACTTTTTGGGGTCCATTTGGGTGATTAGTAGAACCCACTTTACCTAACTGACCTCATTTGATTTTAGCTAATAATTGCCCATTCATCACCAATTGGATTCTGATCATCCTCGAATGGGGCTTCCCTGTTTATGTGATCCCTCCTGAGTTGTCTTCCATTTTCCCCTTTTTTTTGGCTTCATTTTTTTTTTTTTTTTTTGTATTGATCACTTTTTGTTTTGTCTAAACAATGGGCCAGTAGAGCAATTTGAGACTGTATAACAGAGATTAAGGGCTCTAAGTAAACGTTTTAGTCCCAATTGCAATAGACAATAGCAAATTGTCTATCACAGGTAGATGGATAAAGCAAAGCATGAGACGCATTTGAAAATATGTCGAGTAAGGTCTGAACATATTTAAATCCCAATGAAGGGCATTTTACAATAATAATGATAACCTTTATTTATAGTATTTTTCAAAAACAAAGTAACAAAATGCATGACAAAACAAGATGAAATAGCATACAAGAGAACGCTAAACAGTATAACGGTCACAAAACTATAGGAGTAATGTTAAGTATCTTAAAAGAAAAGAGTGAAATAAGTGCAATAAAATGATGTTAATAGGAAAATAAATAATAAACAAATCATAAATCAAAAAATGAGAGAATGTCTTGCCATAAAGGAAGTTTTTGAGAAGTAACTTCAAAGATCAAAGTGACTTTCACGCAGGGAATTCCACATTTCAAACCTAGAGAAAGTTTTAATTTTAATTTTAATTTTTAAGTTTTAAGCAAACTTACCGCGGCCTCCTCATAAGGAGCTTGATCTCCCACCACCAACATTACTGGACATCTGGGAAGGACAGAAGATGAGGCATTTTAAGTCTTTAAAGTCAATACAGATATCATAACGTTATTACTGGCGATTAAAGTTTAGACAACATTTACTTGAAGGTGCAGTTGCGGTCAATGTTCAAGTCTCTGCGGCTGCAAGGAAATGAAAAAGCAGATTATGTTGATTAGATTTGGTTTGCATTTGTGTTTATATACTGTAAGTCTATGGTTTTATATGTGTGTGTGTGTGTGTGTGTGTGTGTGTTTACCTGTTATAACTCTTCCAGAAGAGTTCTATGTTGGCCAGATTAGAGGCTTTGGAGATGCGCTCTCTGTGAGACTGAACTAGATCTGTGTTTGATGACATCTCCTCCTACGAGATATAGAGAAATGTTTGAATTTCTTTATTATTATCTGATCTTTATTTTACAACCCAAACCACCTATGAGGCAAACAATTGAGTGAAAACGCTGATTCAGAACAGTTTTGGAAAACATTTTGGCATTTCGATACCATTACAGAATGATACAGGTTATTTTAAAAGGCACAAAATGGAGGGTAAGTGAGATACCTGACTGAAAAGATGGGACAAGATCTGCTCTGTGAGGGAGGACGTCACCGAGCTAAGCTAGAGAGAGAGAGACAGAGGAAGAGGAGGCAGGCAAAGAGAAATCAATAACAGGGATCAATAACACAAACAACAACTTAATCACCGCTCTGCAAAACTGACCACAAATACAATCGCGTAATTTCATTTCCACATTAAAGCGCCACATGATGGATTCCTATTGTGACAAAGCAGATTGAAATAACAAGGTAACGTGTACAAGATGATGTAGTGTTGTGTGGCTATGAGCTCGATGAAATGTATTGGTGACGTTAGAGGAAGGTTAATCAATTGTAATGAGACAACAGAGAGAAAGAAAGAGAGCAAACGTACCTTCTGAGCGGCCCAGTCCATCCATCCTCGGGCGTTGGTGTCGATGTTAATCAGAACCAGACCCTCCACTGAATCCTGATTTGCCAGCTAGGATAGAGAAAGGAAACGAGAGAGAGAGAGAGAGAGAGAGAGAGAGGGAGGGAAAAGGTTAAGAGAAAGTGGATGAAAAGGCAATCCAGCTGGTGTCATGAAGCCAAAGATCGCTGTGAAATGCCAGAGCAGAGTGAAGTGGCAGGACAGGGAGCTCAAAGTGGTACTCACTGTGAACTTGGAGAGGATGTACGCCCCTGCTCCTACACCTACTCCAATTACAGTACGGAAACTGAGGGAGGGACACACAAAGTTAGTACTACACACACAAAGGCAAGACCAAAAACCAAACACACTTTTCTATGTCAGTAAGGCTATCAGGCTGCTGTTTAAGTCATACAAACAACTCTCAGATGCAGAGCCGCTCTGGAGGCAGAAATAATCTCACTGGTTGAGTTAAACCTAAGTGGGTGGAGCCAAAGAACAAGAGTTTCTCTGGCGAAGTAATGTTGGAACGAAATCCAATATGAATGGCAAATAAAGCTGGAGGTAACTAATACTGTAATGTCTAACTAATAATCAGCAAACAAATGCAAGCTCTTGCCATACGACAACTTCTGACAATATGACATTTACAAGACTGCTGGCTTTCAGACAGAGGTGCGCTGAGGAAACGTGTCAAACATTCAAATTCACATGAAGTAACAATGTCTGCTAACAGCGCAAACCAGCAGTGAAGATACCCGACCCAATGGGACCCAACGGAATGGGTCTGGTTGAATCAGGTAGGTCATGTTGGCCGAACAATTGGCTTCAACGTCGCCTTCAAGTAATGTAAGTACGTTAAAATAATCTATCTACAGCCTATATTAAACAATGCCATTTGACGGTCGTTTAGAAAGGTATCCACATACTTGTAATCAGGGTAAAAAGGTAAGCTGTAACCATAGTAGCAACAACTGAATGACAGGGTAACACAGACACGATGCTTCAGCTTACATTAACTGTGTCGGGCTCGGGTCAGGTTTAGGCAAAAATATGTGGCCTGAGCTGCACTCTTGCTTGAAGAAATGCAAAACAAAGAGGCGTAACACACTTCAAGCTTGGCCTGTTCTTACCTAAGCACCTCCCACTGACACACCTGCTCTTACTTCCCCAGCTATCATCCACTAATCCACCAGATCTCCTAAAGCTCCACCCACTACAAGTAACAAGACAGTTCAAAGTTATTAGAGATGTAAAACTGCCAAACACCCAAATCTGCCCAAATCCGTTTTTTTGGCATATCCAGATTGATTTTAGAAAGTCTGGACAGCCAAAAATCACATGAAATACCTATTTTGCTAATCAGATCCATATTTGGGGGTAGTTTTAAATGTGATTCCAATTGGATTTCTACAAATGTGTCTCAGTTGCTCAAATCAAAATTCAATCTGTCTTTTGCATCACTCGCAACATGACTCTCAGCAATGTCATGGAAGTGCATCAGAGTGGCTGAGCCGAAGCCAGCGATATGGAGGACAACACAGGGAACAACAGACACTGAAATAAATTGTCTGCTGCCACTTTGAGGGGAGGCATCTGTACAAAACTGTGTCATCAGCGTACATAGTTACTGACACTTACGTCGTTACAACACCGGCCCGTGCAGACAGGTTGGTAATGTCTGGACACAAATCTGATCTGCGTGGACAGTCTGCCTTAAAGATCTAATCTGAGAAGCTCCTCTCCAAAAGTTTTTCAGCAACTGCCAGTTGATACAGTGACGGTGGTTGATAGGAAAAATTTGACTTATCGCGCATCCTTATGCCGTTTCTGTTTGCCAGCTACCTAACTTGTGCTCGCCCTCGAAAATCTGCAGCTCCTTGGTTTCAGTCCACTGCGGTAAAACTCAATGCTTGAAAGAAAGCCTTTCATAATTACAACTTCATTCAGATTAAAACCATAATGAAATTAATAACTGCTGTGCACAGCGGTAGCCACTGTAGGAGTTTCTCCACCCTGCATCTGTCAGTCAGCAACACTGCAGGCTCCTTCAAACAATACCAGCAGCAGCACAACATAAAAGCAAGATTATTTTTTTTTTATGTCAACATCAGCTATGACTCATACCATCAGTGGAAAATGTATTTTTAGTGACTTTCTCTGTGTGTGAGTGTGTGTGTGTGTGTGTGCCAAATTAAATTCAGCTTGTTTTTATGCCAATATGAATACCGTTAACTCACTTGAAAAACTGCAGGACGGCAGGGATCATCTCTGCAATGGTCTCCATGGATGGATACTGGTATCTACAACAGGAAACACCGGGTCTTCAATCTAATAAACTGCAATGGCTAATGCACCACTACACACACACATATCATCATCATCATCATCATCATTGTTTGAATTTCTTGAACTTCTTGTGCAGGCAGTGTTTTATACTGCTGCTCTGGGATGAAATCCATTGGTATTGGTATTACACTATAAACTGTCAAAAATTGATTGTCGATACAAGGATGGGCCAGCTTTGATATTTTACATATTTCTACATTTTAAGAGTTTTTACTCAGGGGGATTTAAAATGAGTGCCACAGGAGAAAAAGGCTACATCTCCTGTTATCATCAAAATTACAAGCAAACAAAAATAAGGTGTATAAAAATAAGGGTCATAGTTGAGATGAGGTGACAATACATGCAGAAAAATCTTCCTGTATGACCCTTATAATCCTCCAAAATAGAGGAAAGAAATAAAAAAAATGGAGGACAGGAAGGAAAGGAGGGATTTTCTTTAAACCGTAGACAAGAGAGCAGAGAGATACTGGCGAGGGCAATGTTAGGGATTTCTTGAAAAGATTCGTTTTAAGCTCACCACAGAGAATTGTTTCATTTTCTTAAGAAGTTTACTTTCAAAATTCAAGGTTACAAGAGGACACTGAGGAAAGACACCGGTGCAACAACACACACACATACACACACACACACACACACACACACAGAGCGCCATACCCAGTGGGGTAGGCAGCAGCCCCATCCTCTTGTCCTGGGGCATCAATATGAACCAGGGTGAAGTTCTTGACAATCTCCTGCATTTCCTCGAATTTAAACAGAGGGGAGAAGCAGCTCTTATCTGACAGAGACAGAGAGAGAGAGAGAGAGAGAGAGAAGGATACTGAAACAGTGTGTGATTCAGAATTGATTTGGAACCGTCAAGTTAGGAAATTTGGCAGAGGAGCAACAGCAGATAAAGGAGAATTGAGAAGAGACTGAAAGAGCTACTGACTGTCCAGGCCCACGTCATGGAAGGTGAGGATGGCAGGCCGGCGGGTGTTTCCTGTGCCGTGGAGGGTCACATGCAAAACGCCATGCGGGGTCTCAATACTGTGCTCCTGCAGAGAGCAAGACAAACCATTTTAAACCATACAAATCTTTAAAAAACAAAGAGGTTATTTAGCAACAGTATTGGCTAATTGTGTGAATGTTTGGCTTGAAAGAATACTCCAGTGTTTTGAACAAAATACCCTTTTTCTAGGTGTGGAGGCGAACGACTCCCATCCCTAAATGCTACCCGTAGGAACTGACCCACGGGACGTACAGAGGTGAAAATGGTATCGAACATCTTGTCTCGTTTTGCCTCATTTTTGGGCGAACTGTTCCTTCAACACCAAAAAAATACAGGTCTGAATTGTCTTACCTGTCCTTGGTCCAGAAGTATCCTGGCAGCCAGTTCAGCTTCCTGTGAAGGGAATTAAATCTCATCAGCAAAAAGCACAATCTCCCAAAAATAAATACATAAATAATATAAAATAGCATTACATGATAATAATAATAATAACTCTAGAACTAAATCCATGATGTAAAGCGGCTTTCATTTTTATAGAATCTTAGATGGTGTGCTTAATGTCCTCAAATAAATCCACAATTTGTTTTCATTTGCGCAATGACTCATTTTCTGTCATGATGACTAAGTCTTGCTCTCCTCAACTCGTGGATATTTCACAGACACAGATATTTTCATGTTCAAAAGGATATGAAGTGGAGCATGAGCATGAACGGACAGGACTCCCCACTCAAAACTGTGTGTTTGTTTCACTGTCTCAACAGCAGCAGCATGTGCAGCCCACATTTGTTCACACACTGCAGGTACAGGAGGATTTTCTCTCTTCCGCTCATCTGGTAGGTGTAAATGGACAAGACTGGGTCAGAGCCATTTAGACCTGGTATTAAAATGCTATGTGTATCCGGACATGTTATGTGAATAAGAAAAAAAAATCACATTTTAATACAGTGTGTAAATGGGACCCCATGTATCGCCGGACAGGAACTACATTTAAAATAAAATAAAAAGGTCTGGGCAGCGGCTGTACTGGACAGCAGTCTTTAGATCCTGATTATTTATACAGGTAAACAGCACTGATTAATCTTTCATATAAAACAAGCCGCTTTTCCTCCGCACAGCACAGCTAAACTCTTGACTTCATTTGCCATGACATGTATGAAAGAAAATTCTCAGTTTTTGTTCTCATGCAGGCGACTTTTCTAAGCAACACCTCGGTTTCTAATTAGCACCCGCGCCGGCAGGATGGACGTCTTTAGACCTGTCAGTCCCTTCAGAGAGGCAGGTAGTTAAGGGATAGCGGAAATAATAATGAGGACAGATGTCCAGAGAGCAGAGAATAAAGAAATGGAAATTCTTTGTTTATCTCTGTGTATTCACATATTTTCTCTCATCAAGAAATGATTAACGCCGCTCGGGTAATTAGCTCCTGTTGAGGACGGCTGTGGAGGTGGCAGTGTGCAGCGGAGCGTCACTCGTCTGTCAGCACCCTCCTGAGCTGAGAGGTGGCCTAACACTTGTTTTTGTGCAAAGACACAAAGATAACCTTTATGTCTTTTTCAGAACAGCTCTCAGTAGACATGCAATCAGTAGAAATCAGCAGTAAACAAGTTCTAATTTTAGAAGTATTGTGTAAAACTTTTTTTTTCTCTACTTCTGCTTGAGTAAAAAAAAGTGTGTACTTTTGCCATCTCTGCATGTTTCACTTAAAAAAGTAAACTAGTAAATAAGACCTGTATGGACCCTGAATGTACCTGTGGGCATTAGAAACAGTGTTGTGTATGGCGTATATATTCATTTTAAAAGAAATTCCTTTTTTTTTTTTTTCTGATTTTTGACATTGTAGCCGGGTTGCACTGCATAAAAAACATGTTGAATGTCTTCGAACTTGTAGCTATGACTGTGCCGATTCCATTGGTAGCAGAAGTGAGTAAAAAAAATGTGAAGGTTGCAAAAATGTCCCAAAATTTGCTTGAGTTTTCCAGCTGTTTTGCCATAGCATTGTATTTCCCTGTCGCGGCCAGCAGGGGGCAGCAATGAGAGACACGGGCTGCTGTGAGCTGCAGCTGCTTCTGCACAGCAACATCAGCAGAGCAGAGGAGCTTCTCTCTCGCTCTCCCTCAGGGCTTTGACGTCAACCTGGCAGATCTGAGCCAGCGCTGCAGCCACACACACACACACACACACACACACACACACACTCACAGGAATGTACATACATGCTCACAACACGTCACATGTAGGCATTGTTCTCAAACTCAAATGCATACACCGACACGTATGTGCATGGTATACAAGGTCAGACACTAACGCTCCTTCTCTATCTCACACACTCAAGCCAACACTTGCATTCCTGTGCCTTTCTCTCAACACACACACACACACACACACACACACTGTTTGCATGTATGTGTCATCCCTGCCTTGTATGGATGCATGAGCGGTTGTGATTACAGATGATGCATGTGACACACTTTAGAGCCTACGATTGAATACACTCATGGATATAGATGTTCCTCTGTGATTGGACTATTTCAGATCACAGGTAGGGACGTCACAATGCCAGAAGTTTGGTAATTAATACCAACAGCAGTAAAGATCCATAATTGTCAACACACACACACACACACAAAGTCAGGAGTCATGAAGGAAAATTCCTGGGAATTTCACTCGCTCTTGAGGGGGAGAATTTCAGCTTCTCTAGAATCTGAACACTAGCTGATCGAAAATTTCCTGAGGATTTGTGGGTGAAGCTGCATGTGTGAAAAGACCGAGCATGTTACAAATTGGGTTAATTTGTAAACTAATGATTATGTAATTAGTTATTTGATGGAGTTTATTATTGCCACACAGAAGTGGTGCACATCATCTGAGAGCTGGGAACCTGAAGACTGATTTGAGATGCAGCTCAGCGCCGTGTGTCAAGTTATCACAGTCACAAATCTGCAATAAACATTGAGGTTATTAATTTCTTAAGTTTATTTACAGTGTTTAAGGGGTAGAGTGTCATGATAGGAGCCTAGGATGGCTGTTTCCATGCTCAATTATGTGTCATAAGTTGTTGTAGCAATTAGGTTTTTGCCATTTTTGGTGCAAAATGTATCAATTTTTTACACTAAAGAATTAATAAAAATGGTCAAAAATCCCTTCAAAATACAACGGGAGGACACAAAGACCTTGAGGAACACCACAGAAAAATTCATGCTGTGATTTGGCATCAAAGACTTTTGACATTCAGAGACTTCTGTAAGAACTGCAAGCACTTCTGTTCTGGAAACTGCTCAGAAGCTCCTCCTTATTTCCAATATACCTGGAAAACCAGACATCCCCTACATGCCCCAGGTCTCTAGTTTGTGGATGTAAAGTTTCATGAGGCTGTGATTATCCTAGAGGTCAAAAAATAGGTCATATTATACAGTGAGATCAAATTTCAAAAAAATGTGTCACTACACTACAATGGCTCCTATGGGGGCAAATCCACAAGAGTCTCAGCTGTCCATTCAAACACCATTTTATGCAGCTTCAAGACTGTTTAGGCCTCAGTGTGCACAAATACACCATTTTATAACAGGCCAAAATTACACATCTGTACTGCATGCAAACAACTGCATGGCTTTTGCCCCGAATTGCATGGGATTAGCATAAGGTGGGCAAAGGGGAGACCTGTGTTGGTCCATAGAAACTATTTTCATTCAGATATGTGGAGGTCAGAGGTCAAGGGACCCCTTAAAGCTGGTGTTGACTTTGTACTGAAGCACTGATTCTTATAACAGCCGTACTTACAATATGAGAAGTTGTCTGCAAGGTGTGGATGGCTGTTTATTCATGTGCATGTGTGTGTAAGTGTGTGTGTGTGTTAGTGTAGTGTCTGACCTTGGCGGTATCAGCCTGACCCGTGAGTAAAGGCTTGTCCTCTGTGATGGCGATCTCCTGCATTTCGGTTGTCATGGCGCCGCCTGTCACGTCCTGCACAGGCAAAAGAGAGCCAAACATCAGAGTGTGTTCATTAAGCCTGCCTCAGTCCCTCTTTGTACTGCGCTCTCTTTGTACTGCAAGTAAAAATACATCAAGCTTTCCTCACTTGGAGAAACACTTTTTGTGGACTCACACACAAACACACACACATAAACACATGCACATACACTCACATGCGTGCACGTACACACCATCTGATTAAATACTGTATAACTGCTCTCCTTTGGGAAGCTCTGGTGCTGTGGGACCCGATGAAAGTTAATCAGTAATTAGTGCTGGCAGAAATGTGCAGAACTCAGAAACGCTTGACAAACGGACACATTTCGGTCTGACGTTAAAAGCGCAAAAAGTCAAAAAACGCCCAGGATTTTTCCATATAGCCAGAAAAACACTTAAAAGGAGAAATCTTTGAGTCAAAAATGAGGTGGAATCATGAATGGGGAAAAAAAAAAAACAGTTGAGAAAATGGGGAGAGCGAGGAGACTGGTGGGAATACATGAGAGAGCTGAAACACGAAAAGCAGAGAAAGATGAAGGGCAGATCAAACATGGGAATGGAAAGAGACATGGTTTATATGGGAAATGACAGAGACCCCGAGGGAAGAAATGATTGTGACAAATGAGAGGGGGATAAAGGTGAAGTGCTGGAAAAAGGATTTCGAGGAGGGTTAGCAGTACAGCTCAGCGCAACTACACGGGATGGGACGGGGAATCTGCTTTTTCCACCTCAACCTCTTCAATCCTGCTGGTCTTATCATGCCACGCTTTACTCAAACCCTCAGAATTTTAATTCAGAATTACAGGGAAACGTGTAGACACAAGACATTTGAGTATTTACCAGTTGATGTTATGGGGTAGTGTCATCTTGGGTTTGAACATTTCACTCAAAATAAGTGTGATGTGTCTTCAATGAAGTGTTGCAGCATAAACCAGCAGATACAGAAAGTGCATGTGAGAGTTTTTTGGGGTTTTTTTGGCCTCCGAAGCCACTTAAGGGTGTATTTATGGAAACATCAGAGTTAAAGGGTTTTAAATCCCTGTCTGGAAACTCTTGTCTGACCTTTAGACTTCCACCATCCTGACAAATAAAATATGAGCTAAGATAAGCATGTTACCATTACACATGATTTTTACAGGTTTAGGCTGCTGCAGTGCTGCTCCACCTTTCCTTCCTACCTCAAAAAAAAAAAAATTGGACTATGCCTCAGGATTAATACAGCTTATTCACATGGAGGCTTATAAAGGAGGCTGGTTTTGGATAGGCTGTGTCATTCCCTGGTTGGTCATTTCTTAGTGGGTCACAAACGCCATATAAACAATTTAAAACGAATAAGCACAAACATTCAGCATTTGGAGCAAATTACTTCAGTGGGCATCCAAGGCTGCAGGGAGGATTCATTTATATGCTGGCTTCAAAAAAATCCAAACAGAGGCACCTCAGACGGCAGCACCGTATGCAAAGTTGGACATGACTTGGTGCTTTTGTGCCTCATTAGACGGCATTGTTCATCACACTGAGGGTCAAAAAGCCTGCCCAGAATGGCAAGTACAGCTCAGCTACGTTCTACTGTTGGACATCAAAATGACACATCATACAAAAGCAAACAACAACAACAAAAAAAATCATCTTAACAAGTCCTCAAGTCTCATATTCAGTAGTCAAATCTTGTTTTTCCCTAAATTGCAATGACATCTGCCACTGGGATGACATAATCCCACTTGTTTCCAGTGCAGTTTCACTCATTTTCTCCGGGAACGAGTATAAATATGCTGAAACAAAGCAGAATAAGGCAGATCAGCACACTAGGATCAAGAAAAATATGGAAACTGGTTGATAAGGTTGGTTAACAAGAGGAATTCTTTAAAAAAAAAAAAAAAATCAGGCTGAAAAAGACACTAATGACTTGTTAGGGTGGGGACTTTTCACAGTGGATGCTGACGTTAGTTCATAATTGCCACCATGGAAATAAGGCCGATCACGGTTTGAGAGTCTATAGGCAAACACACATATCCTGCTCTTTGGGCTCATTTGAGAAAATACATTCGATCCTGTGTCAGCCGTGTCCTTACACTGAACTCCCTCCCATAAAATGATAATGCAAGGCAGGGTGAGCATCTTGCAGTGTTTCCCGCCAGATGGTCGAGGAGCAAAAGTTGATGTGGAATTGTTAAAAACGAGAGCGCAGCTTGTTATTGTGTCCATTGAAACAAACCGCATTATTCATAATGTGACATTTAAACCTTAAATGACTGTGTGACCCAGTGACACATGCATACCCACAAGTCCTGTGTGTGTGTGTGTGTGTGTGTGTGTGTGTGTGTGTGTGTGTGTGGTGTGGCTGCCTGTGTGTGGGTGCATGTGTGTGTGCACCCATCAGGAGATGAAGTGCAGCCCCAGGGTGCCTGTGTCTCTATGGGTCTCAAACGGAAATGATTAGTCACCACAGCAACCCCCCCCCAACCCTAATACACACATACACACACACACACAGTAGCAAGCCACCCATCTTTCTCTTTCTCGCTCTCCTCCATCTATATTTATTTGTATTTATTAGTCCTCAGTGTCTCTCTCCCTCAACCTTCTGCATCCTCTTTTCTACTATTTATCCCTGCTAGTTTCTCTTCCTGGCCCGACCTCCATCTCACTCAAAGTCAAATCCAAACTCGGGGGCATCCAGTGGAGCACAAACCTCCGCCAACGCTGATTAATTCTCCAGCTTGCAACGCGGCGAGCCCCAAAACGGTTGATGTTTGTTAATCGTTTGTCTTCTGGGTTCAATTCTGCGAGAAAAGAATAACAATCTGAAAGCAACTCTTGTTCAGCAGCCGCCTTGGACGTTCCAAGTGTCGGATTTTCCCACCAGCAATGAATGCAGCATATTAGTTATGGCTAAAATAACAATTGTCTAATGGCGGAAATCCCAGATCTGGATTATCACCAAAATCTAATCAACTCATCCTTTGGCCAAGAGTGAGCTGTCCATCAGATTTCATCCAAATCTGTTAATTATTCTTTGAAATACGCTGCTAACAGACAGACAAACATGCAGGGGTGTAAACAACATTTCCTTCCAACCTCCTGGTGAGTAATTATCTCTGTTGATGTGAAATTTCATAAGGAAATGTAATACATGGACATACAGGGCATGTCCATATATTCTGGCACATATGTCCATATTAAATACCCATTTATGAAACATATTTGAATTTCTCACATTTTGATATATGGACATTGTTTAAGTCAAATACATATGTTCTCTTTTTATGAGTCTCCAGAGTATGACTGCATTAGCCATTACAATTACTGGTAACACTTTACAATAACAGTACAACAATTAACGTTAGTTAACGTTAGTTAATGCCATAATGGTTAATTAACTGTTAGTTAATGATTATTATGGCATTTACTAATGTTAATAATATCTACAATAACCCTTAAATAACATATACTTAATATATATATATACTTAATACCTTAGCATGAACAGCATTAGTAAATGATTCTTAGACACATTCGTTAACTGTTCATTACCTGTTACTTAATGTTTATTACGGCATTAACTAACGTTAATTGTTGTACTGTTATTGTAAAGTGTTACCGACAAAATTGCATTAGCTGTTGAGCAAATTTAGCGT
>OMLB01056848.1:0-15215 GCA_900302555.1 Myripristis jacobus
AGTCACGCTCACAAAACCAGCTTCTTAACTGTGGGGAACGAGGAGTGTGCACCAGACAGTTTTCTGATTTAGCAGCAAAACAAACAAAAGTGCCACACCGAGGAATCAATTCATTAAATGCGGCGCGGAAAACATAAACCTGACTGCCTTAGCATCCTAACTGTTGAAAATAACTCTTATCATGCAGAGAAAATCACACTGAGAACCTCAGAACAAATGAGGCCACGGCGGTGCCACTGAGGAAATAAAAAAAGTGACAGCTCTTGTGCGTGTGTGTGTGTGTGTGTGTGTGTGTGTCATACCATGCCATCATGGATCTGTGTGTTTGTGGGACTCTCCAGTAGCTTCAGTTGTTTCTCAAAGAGTTGAGCGATCGCTCTATGAACTAACTCATACTGCTCCTAGAGAGAGAAACAGATATAAAGAGTGGTGGAAAAGAAAGGAGTTGCAGGAACAGCAAAAAGGAGGGCAAATAGGAAAAGGGAGAGAATAGGGAAAATAAGTCAAAGTAAAAATGAAGAGAATGGGGCTTAAGTGAGTCAATACAAAAAAAATATAAATTCATTCTACACTCAAAAACACAAGGCTAAAAATACACAATATGCACTATTCAATGACCATCACTGATTTACACCAGAAATATGCTAAGCTACAAAAGTGAATAAATGAATAATCTGTTGGCAGCAGACAAAAAACTGAGAATCCAATTAACTCAGATCCCTGCAGACAAGCTAAATGTTACACCCAATTTCCAAAAACGGAGTGAGATTTGGTTGCAACTTATTCACAGCAATATTTTTGATTTCACACAGGGCATCTAAACCTACAGACAGTCCTTGCAGACTTGAGTTGTTTGAACCTTTTCACAGATTCTCAATCTATTTCCCAAACGAGGTCTCAGGGTAGTTAAAAGCAAAATGTGGTCACAACTCCTCAAGGTAGGGACTTGATGTTTCTCATAAAAAGACTGATAGCCATTTTCAAAATAAGAGCAACTTAATAAAAACAACAGGTGGAAGTCCATTCATTTAACAACAAGATATGAACATCAAACGAGCTGTTTGATTTCTTTTTTTGCAGACGTGTAAAATGTGACCACAGCAGGATGCATTACCTTCCTGCACTCAATCACTAATTTACAAAGCTGCCTTTACATCATTGTTCCATAGGCTGCAATATGCTAGTTTAAACCGGCCACAAAGCAGTCTGAACACATGATAACCTCATGTGTGTAAGACCAAATACAAATAATACAAAACTGTAGACACAAACCTTGGTCTGAACAGCAGAGTGTCGTTGCGTCCTCATTTCTTGAATCAACCGGAACACATTGAAGTCTTCTGGTATCTTCTGTAAACCACACAAAAGAATAAAAGGGTTAATCCTTTCTCGACTCTGCTGCTTAATTCTACACGAGGGAGGATTCACATACTCTGTACAAAGTGCGTGTGTGTAGGTATGTGTGCTTCTGCAGGTATGCGTGTGTTTGTAGGTATGAGTGTGTGTGGGAGTGTGTTTATATCCACATACCCCAGCTTTGAGGAGGTTCCATGTGTAGTCAATAGCACAGATAGCACCCGTCCTCCCACAGCCCGCACTGCATGGACAGAGGCAGAGTTTAGCTTCACTGGGGTCACACTCTCTCATCACAAATTCACACTCACAAAGAAAACACACTCTTCACAGGTGCCCACTCTCAGAGACTCCTATTCTTATGGCAACATCTAGACCATAATATCGGCTTGGGCAATATCAAAAATTTAATATTATCATATTGTGCCATGAAAATTTTGCAATATTTGATCTTGTCCCCAAACACAACTGCAGAAAATATTGCATATTACTGGTTACAGACCCATGCCTTCTGTACACAGGGAAAATAACCCATCACACAACCCATCCTCAAGACAGGATAGAGAAAGGAGCTGCACAGAAGCTGGGATCATGTGGCATCATGTCTGACACACACACAATCATAAAACTTCATCTCATGCTGTTAGAGAATCCTCTGCTAGTCTGTCAAAGTAGCACAGTTGCTCCACACATGCATGTCTCTCTGACTCAAGGTTACTCCACACACACAGACACACAGCTTTATATCCTGCTGTGTAACAGAGGAACCAGGAAATGTCCTCAGGCTGCTCATTATACCTGATTATACACACATGGAGACTCTGTGTGTGTGTGTCCTCTGCTCCACACTCAGACGTGTGTGTGTGTGTGTGTGAGAGAGAGAGAGAAAGAGAGGGAATCAGTGAACCAAATACCTAGCCTGGATCTAGTCTCATGAATCATTCTCTTTTGTATTCATATACGCAGTTTGACCACTTGAATGTCTTCACTTATGGGACTGGCACAGGTGACTGTGAGGCTGTTTTCCTGAATTTACCGATTGCGGCCTGAACTGTTGACATTCAAATCTTCCACCAAGAGCAACCTCACTAGTCACTGTGGCAAAGAGTTTTAGAGGAGCTTTAGAGCTGCCTCACTAAAATGGGTGCATATGAACACAGACTAAAAGTGTTTCGCTCAAGATGAAGCCCAAAGGTTCCACAGAGTCCTATTCTGACATGTCATTAAAATATACAGTAGACAGAGATTCTCTTGTTTGTTTATAAAGTGCAGCCTGAGGCCACTTTTCATTGCTACTGCTGTGTTCTTGTAGCTGCTGAGCTGTAGCCTGTTTGCTGCCACACTGCAAACAGGCTGGCATTTTAGGTACTACAGTGAAGAGCCGATGGCCAGTTACAGCAATCCTAAGTACTACTACAAGAGGTTTACCAATCCAAAAAATCCAAAACAGCAGCAAAGATGTTAATTATAGAGAAATTACCTACTGTCTGATTTTGAAATAGTATATTATTCAGTGGAGACAATAAAACCAAAGATAAAATAGCACAAATTTGATGGTAGTGGTAAAATGCAGCTAAGGAGATTAAATCACTAATTTGCACTTTTACCGCAGGTAGGGCATCCCTCCACTACTTTAACATTTCTCAACTATGTGAAACCTTGGTTCAAAAGACTCAAGTCCACCCTGGCCCCCTACTGTAGACTCATATTGCCCTTCTCACAGGAAACCCCTGGCAGTCTCATGAATCATGACGTGTTGTGGTTAACAAGTGAACACAAGTGAAAAGAAAAATATCTGTGATTCAGAGGTCTGGAAGGCTCATCAATACCAATGTGGGACAAGATTATATATATGTGTGTGTGTGTGTAGATACTAGGGATGGGCATTTTCAGTGATTTCAATATTCTTCGAGTACTCGAATTACATTATGAACGAGTAATCGATTACTCGCAAATTATATATTTTACCGTAAAAAAATAATTACGGGAGGTCCGTACTTAACATCGGTTCCGCTAGTGTTTCCAGTCGGACACGAACGTCCCTGACATGGCCTGTTGTTTACTAAAAAGCAGCTTCTGGCTGTCAGAGAACATTATTACATCATAATAAGCCATTTACGTGAATAAATGGCCAACACTGTAAACCAAGTGTGTTTCCAAATGCAGTTATTGAACAACTGCAAAAGGTCCGTCAACCACGTTGTTGTAACATTCAGCTGCCAGACGTCACAGAGGCATGGACTTCTGTTCTGTGTTGCTTCACACGTAACTGTCAATCAACAGCCTAAATCATAAACACAAAGTTCAAATAAATCCAATCTTCTCCGCTCTGGTATCATCACATTGGCGTGTGCTAACAGGGCTAGCAGTTAGCTGGTGTTAACAGGACTGGCAGAAGATGTGATAGGAGGCTGTCTGTTAGCCGTCTCCACTGTTTTCTCCTTGTGCTTTAAGCATCAAGCTCGTATTTATGTAATATACAAGTTTAACGCCACATATCTTGCACTGCACTTTATCGTCGTCCTTTTTGTCAGAGTATTTCCAGACGTCACTCTTCCTGGTCGCGGCTGACATGGTGCAAGTGATGCCAAATGAGTTGCAGCCAAAACCAACACACTGTGCAGGTGCTCGATTGGTAAGACGTTACTCGAATACTGACGTCAGCAACGAGTACTCGAGTACTTGTATACAATGCATTTAGTGCATTACTCTGACTGAAATTAATTCATTTCATTCAACCACTACCATCACAGTATTAATGATGCAGGCACTGTTGTATGCACTGGATATATTCAAGTTATGAGTCAATTATGTATGAGTACACTGAAGCAAATGTTGTTTTTCTCCATTTCTTCTAAGCTTTCTGTGAAGATGTCAGATGTGAGATGTGACACTGACTTCGGCTCCTTTTCTCAACACAGTTTGTAGCAACATGAATGCATTATGGATTCAGTGTTATCCAGCCTTAGAATAACTAATAATGTAAAGGATTTTTCATAACAAGTTTCACATTCATGTCAGCAGTCACTCTGAAAGCATAGTAGGCCTATATGTGTTTTTCAAATGGTGTCTGAGCTGGGAAAAGAAATTCATGCATACCTTTGTGCATGTGTAGCAAGTTGTGTGTGTGTGTGTGTGTTATATGCATATGCCAACCTGCAATGCACACATATAGGAACATCGTCATTTTCTTGGTATTCTCTCATTAGTCCTATCATGTCCAGTATGGAGTCAAACGATGAGGGGACGTCATGATCAGGCCAGTTCATATAATGGAACTGTGTGAATCTCCTTGATTCCTGCAGGCAGACACAAGACAAATGTTTGAAAAGTTGAATGTTGGAAGTGAATTTGAATCACGACTCCAACAATGAAAATATGAGTTGGTGAGGTCAATGTGTAAAATTCTGGTGAGCAATGCACATAACCCCAAAATAATCCTGAGCAGATGAGTGTCCAAAAGTAGAGGACTGTGGTGTTAATGGGCAGATATCATATTTGACTATGCCCCTAACAAAAAAAAAAAATCATAATGTACTGGAGAACAAGCTGGTGAGATATATTTTCAGTTTTATTTTTTTTCAGATAACTTTTAAATACAAAACAAACCAACAAAACCGCTTCTTTTGACCTGAATGAAGCAGTAAACTCAACAGTCAGATGAGTACACAAGGACGTGTGTGAGCAATTCCTAAAAGTTATATTAAGTATCAAGTTGGCTACTAAAAGTGAGATGTTGTGGTAGTTGTTAAGTCACATCTGTTTAAAGACATATGTAACTGTAGTGTAAGAGTTATTGTGTTGAAAGGATGTGTTTTAATCACTTTCTGTATTCAACTGCTGGAGAGTGTATTTGCTGTGTTGGGTGGCAGCACTCTCAGCTACTGAAGCTACATCAAGCTCTAGCAAGGTGATGAAATTATACTTTAACAATGAGAGAAACTCTGCTCTGATGGTTATCAAAAGTTACTGACCTAGCATTATTTCAAAACTGAGGAACATCTGAAAATGAGATAATTATCAATATTGGCAGTGTGTGAGCTCAGTAAACCTCCTCTTTGGATGCAAAAATGTTAAAAGGCAAAGTAAGTAGCAGGAAACCCACATTCTCATACTCCACCATAAGAGTCCTGATAAAGTAGTCAGTCCTGGCCTGCTCTGATTCCTGAAAACAGAGACAGAGACAGAATTACACAACTGTTGAGTAAAACATTTTGAGAAAACAAAATGTGAGAAAATGAGACAGAAAAATAGCCAGACCCCAAGTCAAACAGCCTCTCTCTCCCTCTCTCTCCACACACACACACACACACACACACACACACACACACACACACACGCACACGCGCACACACACACACACACACACACACACACACAGCTGTGATGTTAGAGATCTGACTACTTACACAGGAGATTCTGAAGGGGCCGAAACACATGGGCTCCTCCCCTAGCATTGGGAAATACCGCTCACACTTTTTCTAAGCAGAGAAGAAGAAGGAACAGAAGTGTTAGCTGACAAACAAACAGGCGACAAATACCACAGTTTCCTGTGTACAGGTACATTCCGTCTTGAAAGGCACAACCAATGTGATATATGGCAGAGACATTAACAGAAAGCAGTGTAAGTGAAACATGTACAGGTTTTAACACAAATGTATATCTTATGTATATGTTATCAGAGCTATCAGTCATACTTTATCATTAGCTCAGCAAGCTAAAAGCAGAATCTACGCAAACTTGCTCATGGTTTCAGTAACTCGCATCCACCTCTCTGTCGCAAACACACACACACACACCCTTTCTAAACAAAAACACATAAGCATGCTCAAGATGTGCAAAGACAGAAATACATCAACTGCACACATTTATACCTGCTGACACCCACACACACACGCACACCAAGGGATTAAATGTCAGTCTTACCCTGCCCATCTCGAACTCTCGACAAGCCATTACAATAACCTGCAGACACACACAAAGGATTACAGTCAATAAGCAGACTCAACCTCACACAGCTGAATCTTCCATGCCCCAAAACACACTGTTTTGTCCATTCCAGCATGTTCTATTTATCAAACACTGAAGTTCCCAAAATGAGGCCCAGGGACTCCCAGAGGTCAGAGAAGCTAAGATGAGAATCAACTTTGATGATCCCTGTGGGAAAATGACAATTGCTGAACCTCACTATTTCTTCCATTTAGCATGACAAAAAAAACAAAACAAAACAAAAAACAAAAAAAAACAACGGCTTTTTTGATTGCAGGTTTCACTTTCACAACTACATCTCCACATGGCTCCCTTGGGTTCAGCATCGATAATAATCACAGCTGCAATCTCAAGCCTTTGACAGATCCAACCACATCTCCCTCCCTCTTATACCTAGCCATCTGATCCTGCCATTAGCACACATCATCTTCCTTTTAATTAATAACAGCCTGATGAAAAATTTATTTTAATTACTCATACTTTAGTTTTTATATTAAATAAATACGCAGTGCTCTTCTGTACTCTCCAATCAATTTCTGAGTGATATAATACGTTTCATGTTGCCCTCTTTGCCCATCTCTTTCTGGAGCTGTGTTGTGTTAGCAGTGTTGTAACTATCCAGATTCATTCCGAGCGACAACGGGCCTTTGTCATCTTAACTACTTTTATTTCTGCCTCTACTTCCCTCTCTGTCCAATAAGCCATACTCACCGCTATGTTGTACTCCCAGTTCATTCTCCAGAAGTCGATGACAGTGTTAGGCAGTGGGCCCTGAGTTGCAATATAGGCCTCTGGGCCATCCATACCCTAGAGGGAGATTAAGAGAGTTGCTTTAACTATTTTTAAATCTTTCACAGTGGTGCAGTTCACAAATCCACACATCAAAAAAGCACAGTGCAATCATAAAAACACATATTTTAAGACATTTGATCAGTATCTGAAAATTATGTGAATAAAAATGGTGCAGAACAAGAACAGTGCATTTAAGGAGATTTATAAAACTTTAAACCATGAGGATTTTTTTTTAACACCGAAGTGTCATTAGAAAACCAAGCAAAGCAACTTGATTTTCAACTACTTTTTACCTTGATGAAATTGGCATTGATGTAATCTGTGTCCTGGTTGGTAGTTTTTAATGTCAACTTCACCCTACTGTGATCAACTGGGAGGAAAGAAACAGAAACATTTTCATCCAGTTACAATATTTTATTGTTACACTTGCAAAGATGCAAAAAGAAAGAAGAGCAAAAATTAGACAAGAAGAGGGAGAGACAGACAGATAAAGAGAGAAATGAGTGGAGGAAAAGAAAGTAAGTAAGAGTAGAAGAGAGAGAAAAAGACAGAAGGAGAAAGATAAAAAACAGAGGGCAAGCAAGGACAAAGGAAAAAACAGAGAGAAATGAAGTGTAAAGAGGTTAATGGAACACACAGCAATATCATCATTCCTGTGTGTGTGTGTGTGTGTGTGTGTGTGTGTGTGTGTGTACACATCTGTTGCGGATGTACCGTCCTGCCACTGCCTTATAAGCAGCTCATTCACTAAAAGCCTGAGTGAATGGGTGGATGGACAAATAGGAAAAGGAGGGTAAAGAAATAAAAAAAAAGACAGGACAGATGTTGGATCATGTAAGCTTGCTCCGAGGTCATTAAGTACAAAGAGTGCTCTGCGTGTGTGTCTGCATGAGAGAGAAAGAGATAATCAGGTATTACATGTATGCGTGTGCATATCTGTATATGCATGCATTCATTTAGTGCACATTTGTGTATGTATGGCTCGCTCTCTTGCTCCCTCCAATCCCTTCTTCTTTTGTCTCTTTCCCTTTCTGTCTCCCTCCATCCAACTCCCTCCCTTCTTTTCATTTTTTATTTAATCGTTTAATCTCTTGAAGAAAAAAAAAAAATACAATTTAGTCACACATTCCAGAAGTCAGCAAACATACTGGCGTATATCATGGTTTTCACTGTATGTTAAATGTAACATTCCCTGACTTTTCGACGATTTTTCATGGCTTATTTAAACGCAAAATTACGTTTTTTGCAAGATTAAAATTTTTAACACACTTCAGATGCAGAGGTCTTACATTTAAGTGCATTATCCTCTTTTAATCTGTTTCAACAAATAGCCTAGGTTGCTATACATTTAATGTTGTATGCTCTGGATATAGAAGGGAAGAGAACATAATGTACATAACATAAGAAAACAACAAAAAAATATCTTTGGTGCCTTATTAGTTAGTGGGGTTTTTTTTGTTACTGAGGCTGACAAAACTCCATGATACTCCCTGATTTGCCCCAAGAATTCCATGACCTTCCTGAAATTCCTTGATCTGCAGGAACCCTGATATATTAAGTATTGTAATAAAAGATAAAATATCAGTCTGGACACCATTTAGTATGTGGATGCCAAAATTAGCAGTACTAGCATTGATTTTTCACTGAATAACCTAAATTTTGTTTTTTTCTGAGATAAAACCAACTTTGAGCTTGATGAGTGATATCTGGAGAGCATCAAAGGCAGACTGTAATCTAGTAAGAGCTTGGTTTGGAGTGGAGCCTGAGGCATACAAGAGGCTATCATCAGTACAAAAGTGGACACTACATTGCCAAGTCTTTCTACCTCTCTCTCTCTCTCTCTCTGTACAAAAAATCAACATACATATAAACTCTTAGACTCATATTTTTATGTGTATCTGCCTACATTTAAGTGTTCATCTGTGCAGTCTGCCAAGGCATTTGTATGTGTGTATTAACTAGGCCTTACAGGGCAGTATATCTTTGTATCTGTTCTTCTTGACATTCTCCTCTCTCTCTCCTATGTTGGTGGGGTAGATCTTCTCTGTCCTGTATTTGGTTGATAACCGCCGTAGCCTCTGGAACATACAAGAAGAAAAGAGAAAAACAGTGAGTTGTTTGCTTTCTTTCTGCACTTGGTTTTGCTGTTTTCTGTCTCTCAAGAAGACAGAAAACAGACTGATGAATCGTCTCATTTTTCCTCTTCTCTCACCTACAGATTATGCAACTGCAGCAGTAGCATTTGTTTTGAAATACTGCACAGCTCTGACCTACATAACCTTCGTGGTGAGACAGGACAAGGCATAAGAGGAAAAGAGGAAAAGGAAAATGTCATACACTCATGATCTTTCTGCTTTTCTTGGGCAGCACACACTGGAAAGAGAAATGAGACCGAGCCTGAGGAAGAAGAGCATCAGTCAGCGTGTTGGGAGTGGATCTCAGGTTATCCTTGATCATCAGTGTTTCATTGAGCCAGCTCAATGTTACAGTGCAGCTCTCATCTCAGTTTAACTCCAAAGACACCTGGGTCTTCAACACACCATACACGTGTGTATATGTGTACATATACATGGGCTAGACAAATAAATCAACACAGGCATAATTTAAGTACCACAGGCCTGCACACATTCAAATATACAAACAAAACAGATATGTACCCCTGAGTGGACACAATCAAACCCCATCACACACACCTATTACCCAAACACGCACACACACAGTACTCCTTCAAACAAGGTGTACACATTATCCATCCTGCCACATAGGGCTGGGTGACATTTCCATATTATCTCATGATATGAGACTAGATATGTCTGGGATTTTGGATACCAAAAAATTATTTGGTATAAGTGTTGTCTTTGCCTGGTTTTAAAGGCTCTATTACAGTTAAGAGATGCAATTATCTGAACTTATTAGACTGTTATAGCTGTTCTGTCATTCATCCCTACCTGCTTGGTCAACATATTACTAATGATTGTTTATCAAAAATCTCTTGTATATTTTATGGAAGCACCAACAGTCACTCCTACAATATCTTAACAATATCGATACTGAGGTATTTGGTCAAAAATATTGTAATATTTGATTTTGTCCATATGTATCATCACATGAATGTTAACCTAAGTGCATAACCACTGCACATATTATATTCCATAGCATACAAAATAGTGACACACACATACGAGGGCAACTTTTACCCCCAACCCTGGCCCTAACACACTAACTACACCTACCTACCACACACTGTTTCTCTCTGTTCATTGCGTGACAGTGCACGAAGTGACCGTGGCCAGCTCTAATAGTAACCGACACTAATGAAGACGCTCTTCGTTAATGGGAACAGGACAATTACAGCTCCTCTTGTCTGACAGCAGGCCACAGCAGAGCGAGCTGTCCTTGAGCACTGTGGCCCAGAACAGAAGGTCTTAAAAGGCAACAAGGACGGCTGTTATGGGCAATTTGTGCTTTACTGGACACTTACAGTAGTGAGAGACATGAAAGACGGGAAAAAGAGGGAGACAACTGCTGAGGTCCCTGCATGGATTTGAAGAGTGTGCTCCAAATGACATTTAGCAAATATCTTCACATGTTCAATGAAAAAGGCAGAGATTAAAACTTCAGCCTCAGGATTTTACATATCAATAAAAGATTGTTGAAATGAAAATTGCAATAAATCAGAAAACTGATATGTTTACCCAGTCCTAGTGCACAGTATGCATCTCATGTAGCTTGGATACCAGGACGCTCCCCAGTAACCCTCGTCTTTGAAATAGACATTTGATACAAAGATAAAGCACCGACTAGTCTGAGTTCAGTGTCCCACCTGCAAATTAAATGACTTTTAGAAACTTCCAGTGAGTTTAATCGCATAACTCTTCTGAATTCACAACTGTGCCGTGGCCTCAAGTGTCCTGGTGAAACTTTAAGGAAACTTCAAAAGAATGCCAAGAGTTCTGTAACATGAAACACTCCTTCTCAACTTTGATGGCAGTCACATGACGTTATCACTCTCCAGGGTCTTTTTTTTCCCACTTTCTCTGTTCCTTTCATTCTCTTTCCTCTCTCTGTACGAGTAAGGAAATTAGGCATCACTCCACTTTTTTTGCCTCTGCCTCTCCCTCCACCCTCTCTTGTTCTCTCTCTCTCTCGCTCAGAGTCTCTGAGAAAGTCGGCGTGGGCGTTAAGGCTTCTGGAGCCTCGTGTGAAAAATGGTTCCACCTCTTCCCTCTCTGCCTGTCGTTCCTCTCTCTCTCTCACTGACTGTAAGCTCCTTCATTTTACTATAACATGGACATGAACTGTACAATCTGATTTCCTGAGCCTCACAATTTTCCAAAACTATTCCTGTCTCTGATTTGCTTTTCATCTTAAGCAGCATTACTACTGTACCACACACACACACACACACACATGATTTGATGTTATAGATAAACTACACTAATTCCATTTTGCTATTGCATTCAGTTTCATGCTGTCAAACCTTGCCATATTTGAATGCAATTTTAGTAGTTATGGCAAATAAGATAATTTAGTAACCACAAAGTAATCCACTATATACAGCTGAGCACATTCTTACTTATTCAATGACTTTGCTGTCTGCATTTCAGCATAATGATTTACCACCGCCATGTTTCTCTCCTATTTGGATATTTTTTATAGTTGTTAAAAATGTAATGGACCGCTCCATATCTCTCCCACACTGGGGCCATGACCAAGCATCCTAAAATGCTAAAAACACATGGGCATCAGTGACGGTAAGCTATTTTTGAATTTCTGCAAGGTGACTTTTAGATGAAGGTTTTCAACACAGCTTCAGAAAGCGATGAACTGACTGGCGCAGACACTGACAGCACTCCATACACTAGTAACACATGCATAAAAATACAGACTAGCAGCATGTAAGACACTCTAGAGACATAATGAGTTATACATGCTCGTCTCCACACCAGAGAGACAAAGACAAACAGAGGAGAAGCCGAGAGAGAGAGGAAGCGATGCAGAGAAAGGGAGTTCAAGTGAGAGATACACACAGAAACTGTGGGTGGCAACACAGCTCTGTGTGTGCGTATGTGTGTGTGTGGTAATAGCATTAGAGCTCCTCTGGCCTCATGTGAATTACATTTCCAGCAGAGGTCTGCTTCTGTGCTGGGCCAGAGCCCAGGAAGACTGACACATACACACACACAATGACACAATGAAAGGAAAGGCAAGCCCTTCATCCATGATGCTCCAAACTCACAACCTCCTTATGTGGGGTTGAACACGCAGAGAACCTGACAATGAAATGTTGTATGATACTTCATTTATAAGGAACAAGGATCAAAAATACAAGTTGACTAAATACTACCTATACCCTGAACATGAGACATCATGCCAGTTGTCAACTGGGAATAATTATCAATATAGTCCAACAGGACAACATGCATTTCTTGTGAGGTCAGACTGTAGGACAGGGGTCAGCAACTGCATTTGTCCAAGGGCCAGAATTTTTCTAAGCAGACACGGTGGGAGGCAGATGTTCAAATAACAACATTCAAATTTATTTTGGCCTAATTAGCCTACAATTATTTAATATTTTCACTTTCTTAAAAAAATATTTATTTATTTTTATTATTCACGGTGTGAACAGGCCCCTAAAACATGGGAAATCCATAATAATAGCAAGATACTTAAAAAGAAAATGCTCTCAGAGTGCAAACTTCCACCAAGGACACAGTTAACTGACAAGTACAATACAATACAATACAATACAATACAATACAATACAATACAGTTTATTGTCCCAGAGGGGAAATCTGTCTTGGACTCAATAGTACACACATAATTGCCTCCGGTTGCAGTTACATAAACTCTATGTAAACAAAAACAGCACCCGCTGTACCTGTAGCGATGGTTCAGATCTGTAATTCCGGAAATGTAATTGCAGAATGCAGTCTTGACTGACTTGACTGTTTTTGATGCTACTATGCAGTGCCTTGATTGGTGGAAAATGTTGTCCCCATGTCTGCATGAAGATATAGCTTCCATTCAAAAAAGATGGGAACTGGTTTCAGTTTCATCTAGGCTACCGTTATTCATTGGACAACTAGTGAAGCAAGCACACCTTTGTAAGCACATGAGAGTGTGTGAGCTACTCAGGGACCCCACCTCTCTCCAGCACACTTTCTAAACACCCGTTCTCCTCTGAGAGGCTGTTCCCACCTGGTATTAACATTCGTCCTGAGAAATCCCAACACAAGCTGACACGTCTAAGTAAAGGTGTAAACAGCAGCTATGCATCCTCAAGGCGTACTGGGTGATCTGATCTCAGGACGTATGCGGAGGTGGTCTGGGATGCTTGTGTCCACATTGTATTAGAGGTATAAACAGACACATGTCCCCAGATGCATTGAAGAACCACCTCTAACCTGACATCCTCTGCCCTGACCCCTTTTGTTGAACATAACACAAGTGAGCAGGCGAGGTGCATTTGGAGACACATGTTAATGCCAGGTGTGTACAGACGGATTGACAGCTGTCCACTTGTATTCAGATTTCTCAGGACGGTTGTTAATACCAGGTGGGAGCAGCCTCTCAGTCTTGCATTGGCAAGGTCCTCTAACAGCACCAAAGCCACCACTGTGTTATTACACGCAGACATGACTCAGGCTATTTATAGTACTCATACTGACTATTAATTCATCACACACATACACAGTCAATAATCACATATGTAGTATGTGTGGTACAGTGCGACAGACATATTTTCACTCACAAAATAAATTAGTTAAATAGGCTTATACAAAATCATACATCATGCACTGTAAGACTGGATATGAAGGACTTAGTCCTTTTTTCCAAAGTGCAACAGACATATTTTTACTCACAATATTTTCACTCACAATATAAAATAGTTAAATAGGCTTATACAAAATCATACATCATGCACAGTAAGACTGGATATGAGGGACTTAGTCCTTTTTTCCTTCGCACATTATCTGAATTCATTAATATTCTCTGGGCCAGATGTGGCCCATGGGCCATCAATTGATGATCACTGGTGTAGGATTAGCTACAGTGCAGTGAGCGCCCATGGAAAAAGCCTTGCTGAAGTACATTTTGGCACATGCAGATCCACCTTTATTGCTCAAACTCTTAGTTTAGGGGATCAAGCCACCAACAATTTATGGTTCTCCATCAAAATACTGTCGCAATACTGCAGCAAATAAAATATGAACTAGGCGCATCTTTCAAGTACTGAAAAACTGGAGAGCTCGTTATTATTTTTCAGTGTCGGATGAATGTCGGCCATAATTCATGCTTTAACCACAGACAAAACTTAAGTCATACACTTGGTAATATATTAATACAAAAGTAACCTCTATGCCACCGTGATAAAGATTTATACATGAGAGACAGTGGGTGTGGCTTCTCTGGGCAGTTGTGGTGGACAGATATTTTGCAGTAAACCACTTCTGAAATGTAGCGAAAACGAACCATTCATCAGACTTTTCATCATGCAAAGCCTGTCATTATTTATCGGACAAATGTGTTTCCAGTGTAATTTATCATACAACTACTTTACTGACACAGAAAAATCTACTTTAAGCCAGCACACATAAAAGCTTTTCTCTGACACTGAGAACATTTCATCCACTTTTGATGTTTACATGCAGCTTTTGTGATTTGATTTATCATTGCAAAAACACTTGCATGGAGACTTAGCTACTGTCTACATCTCGCCCCTTTTTTCTCTGTTCTCTGCTCTGCTTTGTTCCACACACAAACCCTGATTTTAATTATTCTTACTTCCTCCATTATGAAAAGCACACCCTGACATATACACAAAGAGACACAGACACACACATACATAGACAAACATGCACACAAACATGTGCATGGATGTACACACATCAACAATAGGGAAGCCTGCTGGAGGATGCAATGGAAATAGAGAGAGCGAGAGAGAGAGAACCTACACTGAGGAGAAAGGACGAGAGAGGTGCAACATGGGGAGAGACAGAGGGATGAAGAGAGGAGAGGAGGGCCAAGGCTTTTTAAGAGGCTCTTGGTAACTAAGTTAATGGGTTCTTTTATTCCTT
>OMLB01056849.1:9768-35401 GCA_900302555.1 Myripristis jacobus
GTGGGGTTAATACCTTTTTTTTTTTGTCGATGATTGCTAAAGGAGAGGTGGGGGAAGGTCATCGCTTTTTGGTGGCAGCTCATCAGTCGAGCACACATGAATACGCACACACACATATACACACATCTCTTCGTTATTGACCGTTGATCGCGCTTCCGACAGGTGCTCGTGAGGTTTTACAGATTTTTTTTTTTTTTTTTTAGTATTTCTAATGTTCTCTGTTTTTTTATTTTCCGAAAAAGCATATTTTTTTAACCCATAACCCCAACTTTTCATACGCACATGTCCAAATATGCCCAAAATGTGAGTTCCAAAGCGAAATAATAAATGTAATCTTCGAATGCTGATTTAATATTGGTGGCAGTACAGATGACCAAAGTCTGCTTTTTTTGTTTGTCGGGTTATAAAGTAGAAAAATGGAGCAAAGCAAGTACAAAACATTATTTTAGAAGTGTTGGACCTGCCTTCTTCGAACCTATACGCTGCATCAAGAAAGGCTATGACATCACGAATTTCAAAAAGCCAAACAACATGCGCAGTGTAGGCAACGTGGTGCGAGATAAATCCATTTATGTGTACGTCTCAATGCAGGTAAACCGCAGCTTTTGTGCAATGCTGATTTGAAAGCGCAGTGTTTTTCCCCAGTAGACAGAACTACTTGTTGGACCTGCAGTCACCAGGTAATAGCTAATTTGATATTCATGAAAAGCCACTTGTATAAAGCCACCTCCAGCTGCAGCCGCTGCCAAATTGGTCAATTTCGCTAATGGAAGACCTTCTCTTTGTTCCCGGCGGCCATATTGGTGGTGCCGAAGGTGATGGTGGTGGGAGGGTGTGGGAGGTGAAAAAGGAAAGTAAAGAAAACAAGTGATGCATGCGCACACACAGATACACACACACACACACAGCTTATTGATGTCTCTGTTTGAAGGAGGCCTCCATTAACCATCAGAAGGGTCTGTGCTGGGAAGCTAAGATTGGACTAAATTACTGTTTGTCTGTTGGAGGTGCACTGGGAGCTACGGCAGCTCGGAGGGACGCCGGGGGTCGGATGAAGTGCAAAATGTTGCCCAAGCAGCTGGAGGAGGCTAATGACACTAGCAGGGGTTGCTATCTCCATCAGCGAGTCTCTATCCGGACTCTGGAAAAAACCGGAGGAAATCATCCGGAATTAAAAACGGCAGCGCTCTTCGGGTCAACCCCGCAGCTCCCTCGCCACGTTGATTTTTCCACCTCTGTTTTTGCCTTCCCAATTTTTTTTTTTCCCCCTTTTGCTCTCAGTTTAAAGAGGACCTCTCCTGCCCCTATCCCTGCAAGCCCTGCTGTTTGGCACTCCCTCGCTACCGCTGCAAAAGAGTATTTTGGAGATATTAACATGGTAATGACTGCAGAGAGGCTCCACAGGCAGCGGACCGCTGTGTTTCAGCCACGGTCAAGGGGAAGTAAATGAAAAGCTTCCTGCTGGGCCTTGAAGTGAAAAACGGTGTATGTGAGGTTCCACAGCGAGGCGGCCGTTGTGTGTGTGACAGAGAGACGGAAAAGACTTTTCTGTTTGAAGATAAGTTCTGACATATTCAAAGAAAGCCCGGGCCAATAAACTATAATACTGAATGTTGTGGTATTTGCAGCCGTACGCGATATTCTAAAATACCAAGCCGCAGAACACATAGAGTGACAGTAATAGCGAGCACAGGGGATTTTGATTACACATAATAACGTGCTATTCATGTACATAAAGGCATACAACATTTAACTGAGGAGACTTTACAGGAAAATGTAAGAAAAGAAGAAAAAAGTTGAGATTTCTGAAATGTTGGGTTGATGTGTGTGACAATATCACGCTATTAACCCACAGAACTTTATTTTAAATTGTAGAAGGGATCCCAGTGTTTCCATAAATACCCAGTATAAGCTGTTGAGTTACCGGGAAATGTGTGTAAAATGATGCACAAGACGTGGATATTTTCTATTTGATGTAATGGTGCAGTTTTATTTAGTTTGAGGGGTTAAACGTTGTACTGTGTGTGTGTGTGTGTATGGTGAGGCAGAAGATGTAAAGCACCACACACCTTCACAGTGGATGAAGCTCTCTTTCGTTTTGTGCAAAGAGAAATGATCACCTTCACTGTCGTATGTAACATGTGACAGAACCGCGCAGATCGCCGTGACAGCTACACGTGTAACGACCGTGGAACACCCTAATGACATAATGTCACATAATGTCTAGCTTTCAGTTTGTAATCAGATGGCTTGCGGGCGTTTTCTTTTGTAGTCTGAAAACGAAAAGGCCAACCCAGTTGCACGGCGCTCTGCCAGCAACCGGTCCTTGAGTGTCAAAATAAGGGAATTACAATTCTGGAGTAGCCTCACCACGCTTGCCATAACACGGTATAATTGGCACGCATACCACCGCGCCTCGTGTGACAACTGTTCTCTTCATTAGCGCCGCCGACTTATATTGGCGAGATATTACCCCGACGCTGTGATGGTGGTCCGCACGCACGCGCTGTGAAGTCCAGGCCTCCGTGTTTTTTTTTATGGCCATCGCTGCACGGCGGATGAAATCCAATTAAGGCAATGAAATCAAATCAAGGCGCCTACATCTGGATATGCTAATTTCTAACCGGGTTGCCACTAAATCTAATTCTTTCCCAAAGGTCATTTCTGACATGCCTGTAGCGTGTTACCGTACATATCTCCAAAGGCCCCTGAGGGCGTCTTTGTGGGAAGTAATTTGGTATAGCTGTGGGTTTTATTGCCTAAATTTCAATTAAACACAATTACAACCTGTTTTTTTTATAATTGAGTGACACAAATGGCAGCTTTGTGTATATTGTCGGGTGCGGGCACATATGGCAGCTGTGTGCGCTTGTGTGTGCGCGCATCTGCTGACATGCATGAATTTATATGCACCAGACTGATATCAGGACTCTGCGATACCTTTCATTTTTGCATGCAGTTAATATTAGCACATGTCAACAATAGCAATACTTACAGGAGGTGATAAATCAATCAAATCGAGAGAATAGCTGCTGATCAATAGGCATGTTCAACTTTTTTTTTTCTCCCGTCATCACAGTTAATTACGTGGGGGGGGTTAGCACACGTGCTCTGATGTGTGCACTTACAATTATGCACATGCTCATTGTGGTCTGTGTTTTTTTTTTTTTTTTTTCAGGGGGTGGACACATGCATATGCACATAAATACACACAGCTTCCCCTGTCCAGACTCACCAGAGATGCATAATTCCCTGGTAAAGTCTCGCTAGCTCACGGCTGTCTGATCCATCCCTCCGTCACAATTTATCCCCTTCAGGAGAGACAGACGGACAGAAAGGAGGAGAGGAGGAAGCTCTGTAAGAATGAAATATTAATGCCTTCTCTCTTGGTCGCTGGCCTTACAAGGTCATCCGCCTGCCTTTCATTGTTGGGAAACAGGCTTGACGGCTGCGGCAATTGAAACCGAAGAGATTTCCACCCCGTCCGCACACAAATTAAACCGAGCTAGCCGTGACTCTTTTGTTATGTGACCTCGGCACACAATGTTACCTGGGAGGCAACGAGGGAGGGGGAAAAAGCAAAGATGCACTTGGAACACAGAGGGACGGCTTTTGCCTCATTCATTCTCCCGTGCGAGCCTGTGACATGGGCGTCATACATGGGTGTTGTGTTATGAGGTGTGTGTGTGTGCTGGAGGCGTATGTGCATTGGGGTGTTTTATGTGTGTTGTCTCCCTCATGTTGAAGGACAGACAGAATCAATAGAAAGCAATCAATGTTGCATAAAGGCTGGAGGGAGGACAGTACCTCAGCCCCCCCCATTTTTTGTCACTACTATTAAGCAAAAACACACATACATGTACATCCACGTGCACACACGTTCACAGTATCACAATCAGTAGTTCCTCTGTAAACAAATGACTGTCTTTTATACAGATCGACAGCAGTACGTCTTTGGGAGCGTGTTTGTATGTGCGCCTCCATATCTAACTACTGTCTTTCCCTTTCATTTCTCTCCCATGATGCCTTTAATCTTCCCTACCTGTGTGCGCACAGAGAGATAACACTAAACCAGCGGCTGATTACAACAGAGGAGGCTCGTGTTTGCTGCCTTACATCGCCAAGAATGATGAGCGCAGCGGCGCCGCAGCAATCAGCCCGGATGCTTTGAAAAACGCCAGACGCCCTGTTCCACAGCATTAGCTAACGGGCAGGCAACCTAACAATTGTTGCTGTAATCCCACACAAAAGCTAGTCAAAGCGTGACATGAGCATTGAAGTTGATCCGGGTGCATGTGCTCGTGTGCGTTTGTGTGTCAGTGCACTCTGCCAGGAAAGTGCAGATGACATGATGATTTGAAATTATGGAAGACCCATTTAGGCTGAAGAACTCGGGCTGACTGGATGTTGCTTTGAATGCATTTTGTGAACTGTAGCCAGTTGGAACTGTAAGCACAACACAATAATAATAATAATAAAAAAAAAATGAAACACATGGAAATGGGCTGTAAACAGTGGGAGTTCATATGAGGAGACAGGGAGACAGATGAACATAATTAGATGTTAGTTTATAACACCAGTATGCCCCTTAAAATGAGGGCATCCGCTCCTTGTGAAATGTGTTTGTCTGCTAAAAGTCAAAAAAGGGGGAGAAAAAAAAAAAAAGGTTTTCGAAACCTCTTTGAAAAATGGAAATCCAAAAATATGGCGGGGCACCTTTTGCTTATCAGCTGTAATAATTCACACGCTGGCATTTTGAAAGCTTTTTATCAAGCGCACAATTTATTAAGCTCAAAAGATCAAAGAAAGACGACTGCGTGTTGAAATAACATCCCACTGTATGTGCTGCTTTGCATTTGGCACACGAAGACACGACATATTTTTACCTTGATAAAAATAATCAATGGACTCCCTCCAATGGCAACTTGAAAATGGATGTGCTGAAAGCGCCGCGGCTCATTATTGCACACAATTCTACATTCAGACATCGGTGCAATATGTTTCTGCATGTGTGAATTGAATTGCAGAGCAAGGGTTTGCGACAGCAAAGTGCCTCATCCGAAGACGAGCAGCAGGGGCAAAAAAAAAAAAAAAAAAGCATTAAACATCACACGAGATAGCAGCTATGAGGGCTTTTATAGTTTTGTTTACGATCACGTCGGTGGCCTTTCATGCCGCTCGCTCTTGTCTCTTCAGTTTTGTACATCGCCAGACGAATGATACTCAAAAGCTTACTTCGACTCCCACGTAATTAACACATTTTTACAGTACCAGCCTTCATCGTTCCATGGCACTTCAGGCAGTGTGCCCGTGCAATTTTAGGCCGACGCGAGCGGAGGCGGTGAGGGGGAAGAGCGTTGTGAGACAGCTCTCTAATGTTGCGGCTGAGCATTTTGCAGAGCTTTATTAGGTTTTAGAGGAGAACACAGGTTGTGTGGAAGTGGGCCGCTTGATGAGCTCGACATCCCCCATCAGACTCGGCGCCGCTCCTTCCAACGTGCGTGACACCTGCTGAGCCTAAAGCCTGTCTGCACACAGCTCCATCCTGTCTCCAAAGTGGGCCACCCACTTGACATTTTTGTTAGACATTTATTTTCTTGGATCACGTTAATATTTCCATTTTTTTGTTTTTTTTTCTTTTTATCCTTGCATGTGCGACAATGAGCTGTAAAATCTCTTTGCGGACAGAAATTGAAGTCAGGAAGTGCACAATCCCTTGCTGTTATGTGTGACAGCATGGTAAAAATCTATGCATCCACATTGAGGCATGGCCTAATGGAATCAAAGCCATTTGAATTTCACAATTTATAGGATTGGCAGTGAACAGTGAACACTCGAACATAAGGCTTAGGAATCTGCAGGCTGGAAGCTGTTAGCCTGTGCTTCCATGTGCCTGCATGGCTCCTCGCTGCTGTGCTTTGGTGTAGGTCAAGACTGAGGATCCAAATAGCACTAATTCAGGCAATAATACATTCTGGAAAGCAGCCCCAAATACAGCTGTGCCACTGCTATGAATGCTGAAATTCAAATTGTCATGTGGCTGACAAGCAAATTCAAGTGTAAAGGAACAATTAATGCCTGGTTTAACAAGTGAGTGAGACAAAAAAAAAAAAAAAAGAGCAATTAGCATGGCTGCATCCAGGCGAGTGAAATGACTCATGCAACTGAAATGTTGCTGTTTTAAGACTCTGACACAGAAAAAAAGTCTATTGAGCAGGCAGAAATGAATATGAAACAAAGGGCTGGTTTTTAATTATAACAGCATGCGAGCTCATTTTGGAATTTTTGACATACGGTTTGAATAAGTTACTAACCAGTGGTGATATTGTTGTGGTTTGGAAACACAAGAGCAACGGCAGCAGCAAACAGGGTCAACAGACCAAAATCATTTTCAGCATCCGCACCAGAACACACCATATTTTTTGCTGCTTGATGTCCTCAGACCACTCTTTATGTTGGAAACCTGTTGTTTGTTGAAGAACAGCCCAGGCAGCCGTGACATGCGCACACTCTGAAGGACCCACCTCCTGCTTACGTCCATGCAGCACCTGGTCAGTAACTCACACAACCTGATGTCAAAAATTACAAAATATCTCGTTAAAACTGCATGAGGCAAATTTGCACTTTGTGGCCCCGACTGTTTGGATTTGTTAAGTTTGAAGGACTTTGTTAAATTGAGATGTAATTAGCCTCACACAGCCGTACTGTTTTTGCTGTTCACTTCATGAAACAGTCTGAGGACGAATAGGGGCGACAGCAAAAATCAATCATCTGTCTATCATTAAGCAACTCACCCAATCAGGCAAATGAACAATATGATGTAGTATGAGAGCGCCAAAGTTAATCAAAGATAAGCATATCGCTGGCATGTTAGTATTTCAGAGCACAATTTTTGTTTTTATAAGGAAAACCTGTACTGATGTCCTGTTGTGTCTGTTTTCAAATTCAGTAACTTCTCACTTAAATTGTACCTGTAGTTCCTCTGGTGGTTTTCAAAGATGATCTGGGACAAGGTTATCATGTAACATGATGTCATCATATGATGCACATCTTTTTTCATCGCAGGTTCTATTGGCCGGTCCGGTTTTTCTTGTCCGAGCTTTTGTTGTCTCCAATTTTTGAGACAGTTTTGCATTTCATACACAGGCTCCCATTTGGAATGAATTGTGTGCGGAGAAGATTGTCCAACGCTGGGCATGAATTTGGACAAATAGGGCAAACCCATGGGGTCTGAGCCAGTAGTCCCACTTTGATTTAGTGTCATGAGATGGTTGCATTCTTACTTAAAAGTCTCAGCTCATCTAATGTGGCTTGAAATATAGTTTAGTTCCCATTTCTGAGGCGTGGTGGTACCTATGTGAAAGCAGAGCTCTGCTGAACTACGAGATGCGCTGATAAAAGCGCACGGCGAATGGGATGTGCGGTTGGACGACACGGGGTAACCGTCCTCAAAGCCCCAGCTACTTTCTCTCTCTCCTTAAATCACTGGTCTAGCTAGTTGGAAGGAGAAAACAAGGGGGAGGAGGGGGTGTTGTGAAAGATAATTGCATCTTTTAATTGAATCCCTGGAGCACTGGAAAGCCCAAAGGGTGATTGGAATCAAATCACGCGCAGGCTTTGCTTCCTCACTCTTCCTTAAACGAGAGCGATGAATTCTGGGATACAATCAGCTGCGAGGTTGCGAGGTCGCGTCAGTGTCGCACTTCCAGCTAATTCCTATCGTTCTTCTTGCCTCCTAGTTTTTGTAGTTACTTTTTCTTCCTCCTCTACGCGTGTTTTCCTTCACGCCTCCTCGCTTTCATGTGTTCGTAGCCGCCATCCCGTCCCCTCCCCTCGCTTCTCCGCTTGTGTGTATCCCTTTGTTGTTTACTCCCTCTCCACTGTCATGTCCCCATCCATTGCGGAGCAACAAGTCAACCTGCCTCCTCAAATTCTCCTCTCCTTTGTTTTTCTGTCTTTTCTTTCCTCCTTTCCCTCTGACTGCTTCCCCCTCGCTGCACTCTTTCTCCATCCTACTCAGTTCAGGGCTAATTAGGAAGATTCCTTTCTGATCAATAGAAATTTCTCACGGGAGCTCGAGAGGCTCCAGCTCAGCATGCTGGCACGTGTGTGTGTGTGTGTGTGTGTGTGTGTGAGAGAGAGAGAGAGAGAGTAGGGAGTCAAGGGGGTTACATGCAGACACTGCATATTAACAGACATGCAGGCGGCGAACACACCTTTTGTTCTCAACACAACTCACTTTCAACAAGACTTTGCACACACACACACACACACACACACTTACGCCGTCTGTAACAAAGGAGCGCACATCGACTTCTATTCAGTGACCTGTCGTCAGTTTCTGCAATTAATACGCCATTTGCCATATGTTTTCTGCTGATGGCTCATAACTATAGTCCGGTGACGGGTCAGTGGCTCAATATTTACAATGTGACCTTGTGCAGCAGTTGTCTTTAATATAGAGCCTGTGATGGGCTTCAATGGAAATTGCACTTTTTGGACTTCATGGAGGAATTAACAGCAGGAAACAACTGCATATGTTGTCTGCAACTTCATTACTCACATTGGGTTGGATAACTTATCTGTTTTTAAAACTCATTCAACTGCATGTATCATTAAGGCATAAAAAGACTGTGTTTATTACATAGTACTCACTTTTACTAGAGTTTATATTGTCGCTATTGAACTAAAATGCTGCTTTTTAAAGTCCCCCTTTTTAAACGCTTTAAATGTAACTGGAAACCTTGCCTTCATTGAAAATGCGTGGATGTATGAATATGCAAATAGTCCTGTGATGGCCACAGCCACACATGGTAGTCGTGCCCCACCTCACACTCTCTCAGCACTTTAGTTACCTGCACAGGTTTGGCTCATTTGCAGGCAGCCACGCCCAGCTGTGTTAGGTCAGTTTGTTCAGGTAACATCTGGTTTTGCTGCTGTTTTATTGAGTATTGTTAATATATTGTTGACTTCTTTTATAGACACCTCCTGTTTCATCGATGTCTCACTACTTGGCCCCTAACAAGTTCCCACCCACAACCCCACCTGCTGGCACACCGGCTCATAACCAGAGCTCCGTTCACAGAAAGAGCAAATCTCTAGGTGATGCTAATATTATTCACGTGAAGCAACCATTTCAAGATATGGACAGCAGGACGCCGACATTTGACGGGTTTGGCCTGTTGGAATTATGATGTACCAAATCTAGCTGTCTGTCTGAATCTCAGGTTTTAGGGGCGTGCACTACAGACGTCTAGTGACAAACTTTGCACAGACACAAGTCGGTGCCGTCAGACATTTTAGGGGACATAATCGCAAGAAAAACGTTTTCAAGTGGACGGGGGTCTTTAAAATTGAATCCCTCCAAATAACGCATGCATAATACATGAAATGAGACACAACGGGAGGCAAAACTACGGCTGTAACTCTTCAGCCAACATGACAGGGAACAAAATCAGTCGCTTGGCATTTTCCTTTAACAGCAATTATATCATTAAATGTCAACCAAAGCAATGAGAGTACAATGGCATAAAACCGCACAATATTTCACTATCCAGATACATACGCTATATATACAGATAGATACAGTATATATTTGCGGATAGATACGTAAGTCAGGATGAAATTTCACACTTTCCTAGTCTGTGCATGTAAACACAAATGGAAAACAATAAAAACAGCACCATTCAGTGATAAATCATGCTATTAATAGTATATGAACTGGTCATGATTTGTGCTAAGCAGCTTAGATTTTATTTTCAAAATACGTCTTTACATGATAGGATGGGAATTTACATAAACATTCCTGCATCCCAGTCCCTAGCACACACACAACCTCACCCAAATAATGCACGCCAGTCTCGGTTTATCTATAATTAACAATACATTTTTGCTAATTTCCCTTTTTAAAGTTGACTAGGGACAGACTTTGCCTCAAGGTCATAGCCGAAGCAGTATATTAAAATTTAATCACAGTCATACATAGATTTAAAGTGAACAGTGCAGGGAATTAAACAGCCAAGGAAATCATAAAAAGGAGGCTGTAATGAGTCAGGAGTGAATGATGTGAATGTGTTTACGTGCCACTGATGTGAGAGCGCAGGGCCCAGGGCCGTGGAGGGCCATCTGGGGCTCAGTGTTTGACAATTACACTGAGTACTGTGGCCACAGGCGCATTCCCTTTGCTGCTGTCAAAGAATGTTTATGTGCGTGTGCGTGTGCGCGCGCGCGTGTGTGTGTGCATGCGTGTGTTTGTGTGTGCGCACGTCCCCCTCATCATCTGTTTTCACAGAAATCTCTCATAATCTTGCTGGAAAACAACAGCCAATTAAAATAACTGCAATCTGTATGCGTAAGCCTCCGCCAATTTATCCAGGAAACGGTCTGAAAGTACAAGATTTCAATATGCAGCGTGTTTGGGGGTTAGTTGTGAGTAAGCATTAGGAATGCATGTGTTCCAGCACTGGTGAGATGGAGCTAAAGCAAAAAAAAAGAGAGAGAGAGAGAGAGAGAGAGAGAGAGAGAGAGAGAGGGAGAGAGAAGCTAGCCACTCTTTATAGACTCCAGAGATTTTAAGTCCCAGATGTCTCATTAACCATTCCGGGAGCAGAATAAATTTTTCCCCTACTCAATTAGTGAATGCGGGATAGATATTTAGTTATTTATTGTCAAAATTTACAGTGATACTCTTGGATATTACATATGTGTATTGATTTTTTTAAGTAAGTGTGAAGGGGCATGCCTGTGCCTTTACTGCTTGAGAGGAATTTTCCTCAAGTGGAGGCTCAGATAAGACAAGGAGGATTGTCACTTCTGCCGTCACACGGCGATGATAAGTGAAGGTTTAAGGTTTTTATGCAGCCCACCAGTTTTATGTGGAAGACTGCACATATTTGCCATAGATTTAATCAAACATTTTTCCATATTATTGTTTTATCTTCATCACCTATTCGCAAAACTTGCTTGTCTTCAGTACTTCCATAGTATTTGTATTTTTGTTTGTGTGTGCGTGGTGTGTGTGTGTGTGTGTGCCCCTGTGTGCTGGCGTCTTTAGGCTGATTACCACAGCGCCTGAAGGGAGCGCACCATTGTTTATGTTATTTATGAGCTTCATTTAATTGGGCTGAGAGCAGCGAGGCTCAGTTAGGTGAACACTGCTCTTGGCTTTAGCGCAGTGCTCTGTTAGCACTGCAGGCTATGGGGAAGGTGAGGATGTAATTAATGGAATTTATTTCAGTGTGTGGCTGATGTATTAGATGCATGATGTTGGAAGTTCAAAAAGGGCCAACTCGCTGGCGCACATAAACCCCGGTCTTTTTGCCTTTGAGTGTACTCTCACTGGGACTCGGTGCAGTAAATAACACGCTTAGTCCACTGGTTCGCGTACAGCAGGAGTGGGCTTGTGGTTGAGGAAAAGGTTTTCACGACTTTAAAGAACTTCTGAGGCACGAGAGGTCTTGTTTCAGCTACTTGGCCGGAATAAATGCCTGTAAATGTACGAATGAATGAATACCAATGCCTCTGTTTAGTTCTTTCTGCATGATTCTGCGTCCGTACCAGGTCATCCGGCACAGTAAAAATGAATATTACAAAGTCTTAACAGTCATTGTCAAAGAGATATGTAAAATAGTTCAGCGATGCAGATACTCTCCTGCCTTTTCATTAGAGTTGACTTCAGCACATATGTTGTAAATTCAGGCATCACATCCAGGCACATCAGACTGATGCAATTAAGACAGGGTCTTTTCAGGGCAAAAAAGATTGTTTTTTTTGGTGCTAGGTCCTGTAACAATAACAATAGTTAGAAGACGGTGCAACCATCAGCATGATGCCCATTTAAAGGTAGATCTATGTGAATAAGTATAGTAGTTAACTTCTTTCTCTCTCACCCACACCCAACTTTCAGGACATTCATGCTTAGTAATTATTGTTTTTGTTATCACCCTCTTTAAACATAAAGTTGAATTATGAAAAAAAAAAAAAAATTCCTACACCCTCTATTGTTTTTGTCTGATTTAGTTAGCCTCAAGAAGAGATGTCAAAAGGTAGTTGAGCTTACTGTCTTTGGTTGAAAGCATTCTCAATGCTATGAGTTTCATCAAGCAATGGACAGTAATGACCTAATCTATCTGATTTATCTAAGAGTGGCAAGTCAAGGTGTCCTTGGATAGAATGAACTTCTCGACCGCAGCACAGAGTGACGTCACAAGATCACACACGAGGATCTTATTTTTCCTGCTGTCTCAACTAGCTTCGCACCACACAGATGCAAAGCATTGTCTTTGCAGTGCAACTTGCATTCTCATCAGCAAAAGTCACCATCCAGCACAGCCTGAGCTGGTTAGTGGCCTAAACTTTTGGGATCTTTAGCTGTCCTCAGCATTCTTGTTGTTTGCTCATAATATTTTGCATCAAACGCACCAGTCAGCTTGATTTTTGCCCCTTGTACTGCTGGTAAAGCTGAAACTGCAACTAGACTTCCCTGCAGATTTTTAAATGACTTGTTGATAACGTCTCAAATTGACCGGCATAATGTTATAATGGAAAATATGTACAACTAAATAGAGCTAAAATATATTGACATTTAGATGAACTAAATCAGGTCAAACAACAAAAAACTAGTCAGATGGGGGGTCTGATAGTATCTAATATCAACAGATGACCCACCCAAATAGCAGACTATCAATTTCCATGTACATGGGTGTGAGACCATATGTACAATACAATTATAGGAAAGCATGAATAGTATGTTCTGTACGCCTTCATACACAACATGCGTCAAATTACTAATCTAATATTGTATGTGTGTGTTATTCAGTCTAGATTGGCTAATTTTCCAGCCTTTAGAAACAAAACTAACCCATACCGCCATATAGTCCAACCTCTCATTTTCACTTTTTTTGTTCTTAAGGTGGCAGCAGGTTATCATATAAAGTAGACCGTGGGTTGAGACAATCTCAAGGCTCGCTAAAGTGTTCACTACTACGTCCTGCAAAGCCACTGGTGTTCTAACAAGTTTTTAGGGAGTCCCGAGTTGTGATGTTGGAGTCATTCCTATGTTCGTGGGGTCCTGTGTTCCTCAGATATGGCACATAACTGGAACATGACAAATGTTCCCAGGGTCCAGTGTTCCCAGTTCTATATGTGGTCTCCCAGGGCTCTGTGTTCCTAATGTCCATTGTTCCCAGTGTCCTATGTTCCCCACCTCTGTGTAGCACAGAATGGGAACCTGAAAAAGATGCTCCCTAGCTCTGTATTCAGCGCCTACAGGGCCATACTGAACCGGGGGAGCTCAGGATCGTGGGAACTTAGGACCCTGGGAACATAGATACCTTCCCATAATGTTAGTGGATTGCTGCCAATTACCTCCTCCAACATGCTCCTGAAAAATAGAATGCAACCCTAAATCCGCGCAGCTTTTCAGTAAGACAGCTCTTGTTATTTTGCATTTATTTTGCCTCATTTTTCTACAACCCCTTGATGATCCTGGAAGAATTAACTCAAGGTTTGAATTCCTGGATGCCATATTCAGCGCTACTCCGAGTTTCCCCACCCGGCCATGCTTTCAACGTCGAGATGGAACCCGGCTCTGGAGACTCTGCCAGTCCTTTCCTAATGATTTGTTGGCAAGCCAGCTCCGCTTTGCCTGTCCAGAAAGGGAACACTGGCGGATAATTGGCTGATTTCATAGCTGGGATGTTTTCTCTGGCGTGAGACTCTGTGAATTAACGAGCTGGCCATCACAATATCGTGGTTCAGTTCGGATGGGAGGAAAAAAAAAAAAAATGCCAGAAACCGATGATGCTCCACAAAGCTAATGATGCCTGCCATTAGCAGTGGGAGCTTTTGCATCGTCAGTTTTGACAGTGTTTGACAGTAACTGTGTTAGCTGTTGTGTTTGCATCGCAAGTCAGCTATACCCAAATGCTGTCAGCACTAGCCATTTGAGGGGCTGCCTCTCTGTCTCGAATCTGTTAAATACATCCACAGTCTTCGCATTGAGTATTTGGAATTCCTTCAAATTCTCAAAAAAAGAGGCTGTTTTGACCCACAACAAATATCAACAGATTTTGAGATGCTGAGAGAAACATTGCTATAAAAAGCAAGTTTGAATACAGACCAAAAGTCACTCTAGTCAGGGGATCGAGAGTAAATTTCACTGTTCAGTGGCCACTCAACTCCCAATAGCATACTCCTATTCTCCCTTTTTTTTTTGGAGGAAACACTACAAGAAAAGACAGTTGTAAACAATACCTTCCCATGTGTAATGGGGTGTGCTTGAAGAAACTCTCACTCAGTTTCATGGTTACTTGCGCTGTGGGATGAAAGCCTTGCAGCTGTGAATGCTGGTTCTGTTTCAGCGAGGAGCCGATGACTGACAGTGAGTGTGTCAAATGAGTGGGTGCACTGTCATAAATCAATATGAGCTGCTCCAGCGAAATAAGACTGTTTTATCCGAAGACATGACAAGAGGCATCATATGTTCATTCACACTGTCGGGCTTGTGATGTCTGTATTTGCCATGTGGTTTGTGTAGATCTAAGTGGGGCCTTGTTTTCTTGTGAGTGTGATTGGAGGTATTTGTCATGATTTATTGTGTGTTTATGCCTGGATATCTGTGTGTCATTATTTTTTTTTCCCCCCATGACCTCACATGATGCCTTGGCTGTGGTGTTTTAGCGCTGTGTTTGGGTGATTGTTGTTTCTCTACTGCGCTTTACAGTGTATCTGATTTTGCATGTTATATTTCTGTAGTACACGACCATCTTAATGATCCTTATATCACATTTACACATTTCTGTTTTTTGTGGGCTGCAAACTCATTGCTTCTGTGTGTTGACTTCTGATGGAAAAAAAAACAACCCACTCCTAGTGAGTAAGTGATGTCTGTAGCCATGGAGACAGACACTCTCGGGCTTGTAAACACTAGGGGTGAGCTGACTAGCTGGACTAAACCACCACTGGGCCTAAAAATTGGACCTCATTCAAAAAACCACCCATGTGAACAGATTTCTTCCTAAATGACAAGCACAAGTGATTAAGAGAAGTAACAGTGTTCAGCGATGTTCTCAGAGATGAAAATGTAACTGTAATGTAACTTTAATTCCTTTGACACCTGAGCAAATTCACTTACAAGCACATTAGCAAGAAATTAGGTAAGAAGTATGTTAAAATGACCAGAATATTACCTGATTAAAAAAACCAAATTACAGACAAAAAATGTGATTTTTAGTAATGGTTTGCCATTGAAGAAATTTAGACTGATAAGATTCAAAATCCATTCATGTAAAATGATAATTTAAAAAGTCAAGTTGATTGATTAAATTTATTAACACTGGCTGACTGATTTTCATATCCTCCAGTCCAAGTATGAGCTTTTCCCCTCAGGTGGATAATTCACAGTTTCCGGGTGTGAACTAAAACTCCTCTGTACCTACTTCTGTTCTTTTTAATATGTTGAATGGAAACCTTTTCTTCCTCGATGCCTCAAACTGATAAATGACATGAATGATGCACTAATAAAGGCGAGTCCATCTACACAAGGTCCATAGAACGAGCAAAGCGTGACCCTCTGCAGAACGTGACCTCCTTCCCACACATGGATGTCATTTTTGTGAGTGAAACTTCCGGCTTCATGCCTGCCTTTTATATTTTTTTCTGGGACATCACTTATGTTAATTCACAAGTCTCGGGAGCAGATGCAACTCATCCTGTTAATACGGGTCGTTTGCAATAATTTTCTGAAGAAATGAGCATTTGCTGAATTGGACACAGCATGTTCATGAGCACAGCTCCCAAAAAAAAAAAAAAAAGCACAACAAAATACAAAAAATGTTCTCGCAGTGAAGCCTATTGTGGCTCTCCCTGCTAAAATAGTCATCCAGTCAGAGATATCATATTTATGTACGGACAGGACAAGATGACATGAGCTCACTGTGTAACTGGGGAAGCCTTTTGGTAGGAAATGGATCCGTTTTACCAGTAGGCAATGGGCTATGAGTGGCAGGCCCACACTGCACAAGCTTTCACAGACTATAATCTCAATTTAGATTTAAGACTTGCATGTATGACCCCGTTAGTCATGACCCTTAAATTACATTACAGGCAAGGCGTGTGGGTGTAACATCTCTCCAAATGCTAGTTATTAGTTTGTGTGAGGTTGAGTGCACATCTGTCTCCTCTGTCCGCCTGATTGCCGTGCCAGCGATGCATATGACAAGCAGTAATTTTACTCTGGATCAAGTGTAAATGTGTGAACCAGTGGTCAGTTTGCATCCCTGCCATGCCGAGCTAGGTGTCTGCGAAGTGCTTGGAATATTTCACGGCGTGCCTCCCCTCCGCTGGCGTGAACGAGCGGCGTTAGTGTGCATATGAAATTGGCTGTGACGGGGCGGTGGGCAGCTGGTACCGCGCTGTACGCGGGCTAAGTGGACTTGAATGACACAAGGTCAGAGAGATCAGCCAGCTGAATGTTACAGTCCTTCACCCAGCAAATCCCCCAAGGCAGCCTTTTATTCACACCTCTTAAGTTACATTCAACTGCTTTTCCCTCTGCCTAGTCAGCATATACACAAAACAAAAGAGCATAACATGGCAATTGACAATGTCCATTGCTGTATTCAGAAAATATGAGTTATATTGTCCTAAAAATATTTTTAAAACAGTATAAAAACTGTCGGTTGCTGATAACTGATATGAAAAAAAAAATCCAGTGGAAACACTGTGGAGATTTTTAGAGGAAAAATAAACACTCTTCTCTCCACATTTCCCCTGCACCAGGTCAGCTTGTTTGACTCCCACCGCTCCACGCCTTTTCAAAAGAATGCTGCAGTGTATAAACAACTCTCAAGACGCTTCGCTTTTTAGCTGAGGCCATTCTGATGAAGCAAAGAGATTGAGGGTTCATCTGCACTCCGCTGCACCCACACAATTTGGCCTCCGTGCCACTGATGCGCTCATGACTTGTTCAATAATTCTCCTGACCATTTTTATCTCAGTCTGGCGCAGAGTGAAGTTGAGACAATGCTGCTGGGAGTTGCGGCGTACACATGCAGGCATTCGAAACCTCTTCTTATCTAGGCTCGCTCTCACTCGAGTTCATCTCTTCCACTGTACCTGTACTTAATGTGCATTGACTCGGCAGCAGATCCATGTATGATTATTGACACTGACCCTACAGTCACTTATTGGGAGTAGAGACACACACACTGAGGGCTTCTTTCCCTTCCATTAGTGTCCTGTATAGCAAAAAGAGTGCTTGGATACCAGTCCTCTACAATGTTGTTTTGTACTCTGAAGCTCTCTTGATGCATGTTGGTGTTTCAAGTGTTTTTTTTTTCACCCTGGCTTATGACGACACGGCTTTCATGAAGCTTTGTCTGTGATGGTGTAGGTTTGACTTACACTGTGTTCTCTGGCAGGGACACATCATCAGTTGGGTAAAACTAACCCGTCAAAAACCCAGCTCTTCTTCCCTGTTAGTGGGGGAGCAATCCAATGTTTGGTGAATTCTGCTTCACAGTGAGTGGACATTGGAGGATCAAACTGGTGTTGAGATTGGCGACTACCATGGTGGTCAAACACCATGAGTCACGCCAATTTTGGGGGTGTCAAGATGCCCAAACTATTCGCACATGATGTTTTGTCAGGGCAATGCATCAGGTCTCCTTCTTCGCCTTTGTCTTCTTCATCTTCTTTGTCTTTGTCTTCTTCTTCATATTCTTTGTCTTCTTTGTCTTCTTCTTCATATTCTTTGTCTTCTTCATCTTCTTCTTTGTCTTTGTCTTCTTCTTCCTTGTCTTCTTTGTCTTCGTCTTCTTCGTCTTTCTTCTTCCTCTTCCGTTGGGTTGACTTGCACCGCATTGCATCAAAAATAGAACTGGGATGCCCATTGGTTCTGGTCAAAGGACGTGTCAACATCATGTATGTTGATGGTAGCGAGAACAGATGTGCTGGTTAAAGTACACAAATATGAAGTTACTGCTTGACGCTGTTATCACACATGTAAAGATCACACATGTAGCAATAACCAACATTTGGAGATCGATGGACTCAGGCACTGTGTGTATCAGCTGAAACTCTAGCCACATGGTAAAGAACTAAGTTTAGAAGTCATGATTCATGTTTGAGAAACTTCGGTCCTGATTTTGTAATCGCTCCCATATGAAACTTCCTCATTATAATCCTGTATGATGGTGTGCATGGGAATGCAGCATGATTTTAATTGGAAGGCCCTCATCAAAATTCCTAACATTCTCACCATATATCCATCTCTAGACTTGAAAATGCCCTATGGCCTCTCTGCATTCATTTTGAATCCGAAATACCCTGCTAAGGATATATTTCTGTTCCCTGGAAAGTCCAATTTGTGGAATCCAACATGCAGATTGGCTACTACCTTTATAAATGTTAAAAAAGCCTTAAGTGTATAGACCATTCATGGCCTTTCTGCGGGCAGGTCAGTGCTTTTAAACCCCCAGTTATTGTAGTGGACATTTGATACTTTGACCTGCACGCTAATGTCTGAATTAAACAGGAAGAAAATCGTCATCCAATGGCAAAAAATAACTTCTATAAGTTAGAAAAACCTGAAGTTAACCTTTTTAATATGCATATGGTTGGTTTTTCAGGAGCAGTCGGCACTATGTCCGTCTAATATGTTGGTGAACTTTGCCTGCCTTTTGCAACGCAGACGCACGAGGGAAAAATAGCTTACACAGTGTCTTGACCCTGGCCATATGACTTGGGAAGAGGTAATGGCATGAAAATAATGTGGAAGAGCAGTTGGAGCGGACAGCTGTAAGGTTGATTCATATCAGTTGTTGCTTTTATTGAGGGCGCTATTCTCAGCCGCTTTCACCTCAACATTTTCACCTACCAACTTTCCTGACAGACTCTGACCTCTGACCTTTACACCTGCTCTGAAACTCAGCAAAACAGGTGTGTGGACCACTTAGTGCTTCGACAACCTATTACACAGTCTGTTTAACAACTGCAAACAGGTCATTACCTGTAGTCTCCTTTTGTGGTTTCCAGCCCTGACATGAGCGGCTGACTCGGTGTTTCTCAGCACCTATCAAAAGGCATTTGCTCATAGTTAACAGTGCACAGCTATTTTCTTGCAGTTGCTTAATAAATCCACTTGCAGTTGCTTAATAAATCCAATCTGTTTCCAAAGCAGAAACACTGAACTGAAATGGACTTGACCTCTCACTGTCTCCGAGCTGCATCTAAAACTCTTGTCTCTAAGGTATTCGCACCAATATGAGAAAAATGTTTGAGAATTTGTTGCTAGTGATTGGATTTGAACAAAGAGGAACATTTCCAAAAAATGCTGATATAACACCATAACAGATTTGCAGTTTTGATTGCCGTTACACACAAAGCAGACTGGTCAGCTGCTTGTAACCTCTCTTCTGCAAGTATTTTTTTGTTTCTATAATCATAAGTAAGCGACCACCTGGAGTATAATGACAACAGTCGCTGAGTAGCCACATAACAAAGTGAAGAGCCTTCAAATTGCACAAGAAAATGTAATGTATTGGAAAACCCTAAACGAAAATACTGACCTAGACATATCCTTGAAACTATAATACGAGTAGGCTCAATAACATGATGAGCTGGGTGAAAAAAAATACATCGCACAAATATGGTCTAAACAGATGGCAATAACTCTCCGCAATCCCATTTCTCCCCCTGATACTTTCATCTAGATCTGCGTCCTTCAAATCAGCCGTCTGTCTTGCATTATGGAAGCATCGGGGTTCCTGTTTTCCATCAACAGCATTGGACAACAATACAAAACATGTGACACCTCCCCGAGGGACGATGTCAGATGATGCCAGCAACACTCATTGTTATACTTAATGCGTTAACCCTCCCGCCCACCACCCACCCCCTGCGCTCCCAAATATATAACCATTATTCACCCCTCGTGCTCCAACGTCGCATGTGATCTCATGATGGCCTCCCATTCACCCAAACTTCAACCCAGCTGACTCCCTCGGAGTGATGGACAGGGGGGCTATTGTCTTGTGATCAGCCGAAAAACAAAGCCACAACGCGTAGCTAAGTCTGCCTTGGGAGACACCGTCACCAGTGCCTCGCGGGCTGCACACCGTCCCTGGGGTCACAACATGACCGTGGTCATGCTGGAGATGTCATAAATAAAGAGAGACTGAGGAGACAGAGAAGGAAAGGGAGAACAATGAATCCCCCTTCCCTGCTTGCAGCTCCGTCTTTCCTCCCCACTGGCCACCAGGGACGTTGTAAATCAGAGGGGCAGGGGTGGGGAGAAACCTGAGCTGAGGGGAAGGGAGTAAGCCAAGGAGACATTAAAGTGGGAACCTGGCTAACCAGGATCCCGGCCGTCCTGTCATGATCAGAGAGCGTGGGAGACAAAGGCAGGAAGAGATGATGGTGAAGCGTGGTGGAAAGGAGGGGGAGGACGGGGAGGCACACACATGCTCGGAGAGACGGAGGGATAAAATGAAAAATAGCAATGCGACGGCAAACACAACGTCCTGCGCCGACCCTGTCTTGTTTTCCCTCTGCCGCTCACAGGTCGTAAAGCCCGGCGGTGTCCTGACTACACGGCCGCGGAGGGGGAGAGGGTAATCCACCAATAGTTGTGAGCTAACAAGGGATTTTGATTTTGATTTTCCCGTCGTTGCGCAGGGACAACCGAAATCATCTGTCAAGGTTTTCTTCCAGCGCGCTGCCGCCTAAACCCGCGCAGCCAGGCAACGTCCTTGCTTTTGTGGGGATAAAGCCATCTCTCACAATGATGGGAAAAAGAATTGCTGATAGAAAGGGAAGAGGCCAGGTTGAGGCAGTGATGAGCAGGATAAGGCAGTCAGTGGGTGTGGGTGTTTTGTATGAAATGAATGTGTGGGTGTACCTTTGTGTCTTTGCCTTTTCATACCCACCACAATCACACCAACCCTAACCTTAATCATTGCTGTCTATTTATTTAACCTTCAGAAAGACACCCACTGATACCGTAGCGTCTGTATGGAATAAAAAATAATAGAGGATGAAAGTAGAAAAAGAAGGTTAAAACGAATACAAGCTCAATAAACTCTAAATGTTAACCTTCACATCAGTTTATGCTGATATCCAATACTCAGCACAAAATCTTGTAAGGCCGGTTGATATATTATATGGTCTCTTCATTCTCATGCTGTTTACGTAGACTGGTGAGGTAGGTTTACTCGGTGGTACCTTGCTCCCCGTGACATTGATCACCGTCCCTCTGGGCACAGGTCATCTTTCTCAGAGGTAACTAAGCCTTGTGGAATGCTTCGCGCCCCTCTCCTACCTCTCCAAGTGTTTCCACTCAGCTCTCGCCCATCATCTCACATTTTCCCCTTGAGGTGTCCAGGCTTAACCCTGACAGCCTCTGAAGAGGGTGGAGGAGAGGAGTCAGCGCCTCTTTCAGGGGACTCTTTACATTAGTCATCAGACGGTTGGGGAAGTTGTGAGGGAAGGTGCTGAGAGGCATGGAATCAAGTGCCTTGTGAAAAGAGAAAGCTCCTGGGGGGACCTTTCGGGGTTATTCAAATCGGAGCTGTGGAGAAACTTTTAGACGCCTGGTGAGGAACCCCACCGACTGCACCGATGCTCCGTGCGGTGGAGCACCGCGGCAGATCCTGTGTACACGTTCAGTTCTGTTGTTTGTTGTTTTTATTTTATGAAATTGCATGGAGCTCAGGATTCCTCACGGCTCACTTCAGCTAATGAGGCTGCAAAAACGTCTTTCTGCATCACAGTGTGACTGCCCACAGTCAGATTGCACAGTGTTGCACAAAAACAAGGCAAAGCATCCAATCTATCATTTATTTTTAATGCTGGTAAGGTTCTTACATGTTTTAATTTTAAAATCCCAGACTATTCAAGGCCTAATTTTTACATTAGGCCTGGATAGATTGAGCATGTGTGTTCACTACATGTTAAACCATGTAGTGAATATTTATGCAGGGCTCAAAATGGGCTTACACAACCACTGCATTTTTCTTTGTTCCACTCAAACAGGAAATACAGGCCAAGGAAACGGATAGCATCATTTTATAGTGAGTCAACCACTCATTACCTTTGAATCACTGATTAACCACTGATTTTAGACCAAATTGAAACGTTTGGAAACAGACGTTATACCTGTGCTAGAATCCTGAGAATTACTGTTGATGATAGTGACTGAACTGAGGCTATTAGATGTGAAGTGTCAGAAGTGTTGAGGGTCTCATTGTTGGATTCAAAATTGCAAATAATGTGGCCTTCACTTAGGATGGACCCCTGCCCTCTAGAACCTCCAGTTTCCAACGGAGCGTGTTGTAACATGCATTGTGGTGAACCGCTGTATGTGCAATACAAATAATAAAAAAAAAAAGTACCTGACTAGAAAGAGAGAGGGGAAAAATTGTTTCTGGCAGCATCTGAATTTCCTGAAGTTGTATCAGCACTTGGTAGAAAGACTCTCCCCGGGGAGCAAGTCAAAAACTGCAGCAGAGATTAGCGATCTGTGACCACTGAATGTTGAATTTTCAGTTTGCGAGGCATATTACACATCTGCACCTCTTGCAACATGCCATTCAGTGTGAAGCGGCTATTATGGGTCTGATGCACCCTCTTGGTTGCTGCTTTTCCTCCCCTGACTACCAGAGCCAGTGCCGGCGGTACTCTTTTGAGTCGAGACAGGTACATTGCAAGCAGTCATAAAAATGACAACAGTGCCAGGATAACAAGCTGCGAGCCTCTCCAAATATCTACTCAAATTCTGTGCTGTACCCAGCATTGAGCACAGAGCAAACCATGTCCAATCTGACTGACCTGTATTACAGTTTAAAATTGTCTAAATAAGTGTCTTGGTAATGGGTTTCTCAGTGGAAAGATGCCCACAGTGTGCACTGTTGGCTTGACCACATAATTATGAAGATGCTTTTTTGCAAAAAAAATAAATAAATAAAAATAATGCACATTATTGTTCGAAAATAACTAAAGCATGAAATGGAATACATTTGCAAAGAGTGTTGGTAACTGAAAACTTAATAGAGCTCCGAGATCGCTGATGCTCTCATCGAGTGCAATTTACAACTAATGCAGGCGCAGACGAAGCTTTTATTGCTGTGTCTGTGGCATTACAAGCAGCCATTAGCTACGGCTGCAGGGGTCAGAGCAACAGTCCATGACCCTATTGTCAATAATGGAGAAAAACTATGCACAGAAAGTGTCAGTGGTTATGAAGGGGTTAAAACATGGCAATATCCTCTCTCTGTGTGGCCACTTTTTTTTTTTTTTATTTGCAATTTTCATGACTGTGTTATCTTGGTAATAAGCACAATCCTGGCATTATCTGGGGAAAGGGGGTTGACATTAGTGGGAGGAAAACATTATTAAAGGACCATAACCGTGATTCTGCATGTTTAGCGTTAATATCTACAGGATGTGTATACTTTCTGTTTCTGCTAATCTTTGCCAAAGCAAGCAGCCATAATGCATGAGCTAATGATTTCCATTCATTACGGTATGACATGAAAATGAACTTTCAGAGACTTTAAACACCAGTAATCATCACACCGCTATTCCATCACTGTAATAAAGTCGTCCACATCAGTTTTCCTAAAAACAGCAGCACTGTTGTGTTTTCATGACTTGAAATTGGGCAGAAATTGGAGTGAAATGGTCCCTCCAGTGAAAAGTAAAAATTCAACTTTGAAAATGGAGAGATTTTGACTGTACGTTGTGATATCTTTCGTGGCCCCCACATGATGTGCAAAATGGTTTGCTGCAATGTAAAATGTGTAAATTGCGGTGAATGGATCCAAAGTGTTGATGTAATCCTTTTATAACAGGTGGAGGTTGGGTGGACTCCAACAAAGGCCAATCAAATCAGCTCCTCTGATCCGCTGTAAAAGCAGTGCACGCCCTGCCGTGATGTTCTGGCATTTACAAATGGAAGTAATCACACCGGCTTCTCCAAAGAGAAATCAGTGTTCTTGCTAAGGAGGAAAGACTACACATCTTTGTGAGGAAAAGCGACCCAACATGAATTTATGCAACACAAATATGTCGCTGGTGTGTCCCTTTTTTAACCCCAGCATGAAAACTAAGAACTAACCATACATCGTTTTTTTGTGATGTTGCTGTTGTTTGGTTTTTGAAAGATATTGCAGAGGGACAATCGGATGGGGAGAAGGTGAAACATCCCCTTAAGAGACAAGTTGTCAGGATGCAACAAAAGATAGGGGATGACTGCCGTCCTGAATGAAAAAGACCGTTTCAGGTGGTGGAGCAGCCATGCCACCAACATCCTCCCTTCCCTGGCTTCTTTTTTCTTATCATTTACACATGAAAGGACATGCCATTTGACAGCGCAGACAACAGAGCATGCATGTAGCGCTACTCGAGTCCCGGGCGCTGGAAATTAAAAATAATTCAAGTCTAGCAAAACACAAAAAAGGCAGGCTGGCTGCAAAAAAAAAAAAAAAAAAGTTATTACTGTTGTCACACACAGTAAAAGCAAGACCCAAGCACCTGCTGGACAAAACACAGCGGCTCAGAGGGCACCGGGCTTCGCTGCTGATTTCAGATATGCTATCATGAAAAGCATGTCACTCCCATTTATTTCACAATGGCTCTTGCCACTTTGAAGGTGTGGCTAAAAGCATAATCCAATTTGTCAAATGCAGCCACTGGTAACGCGTAAAGGTCCACGCTTTCAGCAAATGACAGCTACATCGCATGCAGTCGGTGTTCTGCTGTATTTCCAGCTCCTGTTAAAATAAGAGAATTTTTTTTTTGCTGCGAGTGGAAATTTGCTTTATTAGATCCATTTTCAATACTTACAAATGAGCTGGCTGTACAAGTTCATACTGTAATTACTTTCCCCCTCCAATTTGCCAGACACAACAGCTCTGTCCTGGAAATATAATGGGCTGTTTTGCATCAAATACAGCAGAGGTAATAAGAGAATATTAGCTTACCTCTCAGCAGGAGTCGGATGAGATGGGGTCAAATTCAATGCAGGAGACAAAGCTCCTAGCATTTGCTTTCTCAATCAGTCCCTGAAACATAGCATTGTCTGAGCTGTGTGTGTGTGTGTGTGTGCACGTGTGTGTGTGTGTGATAATTGCTCCCAGGAAGGGGATGTGATGAAACAATGCTTTGAGATGGCAAATTATATCAGCCTGCAATCTTCCCTTTCAGATTTTGCTCCTACCGATGCTATCTTCATTTTTTTTTTGTATTTCACGTTGTTTTCCGTGTCAGATCTCGAGAAAATCTGCGGGCGTGCTGGAGATTTTCCTTGATAGGGACAACATACATTTTGCATGTCATGAATTCTTTAAAAGGTCGTCCATTTTGTCATGCTGGATAACACGGATTACGCTGTTTGCATTTTGCATGTGAGGACGGGGGAAAAAAAAAATCGGTGAAATTTGAACAGCGGCATCAGTTGATCTCTGCGTTTTCTGCCTTTTCCCAGTCACGTCGCAAGAAAACGTCTTACTGGGAGAGGGGAAAATAGGGAATCTTGGGCAGGGCGGCTAACTGCGGGGCCCTGAATGGCTCCTGTCACACAGCATAATGGCTTGTTTGAAAGGCCAGGGCTGCCTGTTAACGCCAGGTGAGATCG
>OMLB01056850.1:0-12416 GCA_900302555.1 Myripristis jacobus
AACACAATGGGTCCGGGAGATATATCTCTGTGACAAAGCTCTCACACTTGCAGCCCATAAATCCTTGGAGGTCAGCAGGGTAGTCACACATGTGCACACATTCACACACACACACACACACACACACACACACACACACACACACACAAATATACATACACATGCATTTGAAAAACATGCCCAATTGTAAAAACACACACACCCATAAATTATACAGAAACCCATATTTATTAAGAATTTTTGCAGAAACAGATTATATTCATTACAATAAACCCAGATAATAGCAAAATAAATAAATAAATAAATCATACTAGTAGGCTAATGCAATGCAATACTAATGCAGTTTAATGATTTTTTTTTTTCTTTCTGGGAATGGCATTTATCTGTTGCCTGCAGAACTCTTCTGCTCTTTTAAAAATGTCAACAGTTTAAAAGCTAAAATGAATCTGAATTGACATTTATGCATTTGTGGATATAAAATATTAAAGTGAATGATCTTTACACACAAACTAAGCGAAACAATTCTGGACCGTTCCTGTTATTTTGTGGACCATGTGACACTGCTTTGTGGATTTTTGTCCGATTGATCCCACGGGAGATCTGTTGAAAAAAAAAAAAAATCTTACATGTATTGGGAGATTACGAGCTACACCAGTAGCTAGTCCACAGACTCCTAAGTTGGGTTTGTAAGCCTTAGTGGATTGCAGCAGCCAAAGTGCTCCAGCCAGGCCTGAGTAACCTCATATCAATCCACTCTGAAGAGACAGGACCAGAGCAAACATCTCCTCCTCTCAATCACATACTTTCTTCCTTCTAAATAATTGATAAAACATTCTGTATGTCCGGGGCAGTGGATGAATCTAAACCTGTATTAGGTTTACAGCAGTGCAGGACAAGACAATGCCTTTGACTGAGAGCTGGTTATCTGATTTGATTGAATGGAGGTCAACACCAGCAGGCCAGTCCTGAGGACAGAAGATCACCCAACCCCCTCCCCTACAAACCTCATCACCCATCCTTCTTGCTCTCTCTCCCCCTCCACCCTTCCCCTGGCCTCCTCCTCCACCTCCTCCTCTGAGTGAACGGTCATTAGATTACACTAGCGGTCATGACCGTAAGGATTCTCCACCACTTTCCAGTAAACTCTATTCCCTGAGACCTAACCAGAATCAGGAGGAGGCTGTGCGGGACAGGAACAGGAGTGGGCATCTCAAACCGGAGAGTGCAGTGCAGTTTGTGAGTCGGATGCCCAAGATGCCGTTGTCATGTAAGGGTCTTGTTATGTTTGTAAGGTCACACCTTAGAGGGGGGCTTGTGATTTATCTGGTACCAATTTACAGCGGCCACACTGTAATGACACACTTTCCCCTCACACACAAATCTAAAAATAAGAGTATAAACACACAAGTACAAGCTTGTTCATTCAGGCTGCCATGATAGAAACCTTGCAGAGCGGCCACGCAACATACGCTCTATCACGGCAGAGTGTGTGTTTCTGCTCATCCCCCACCACTGAGGGAATCACAGAGAATTGTGATTGGCCAGCTCGGGCTGGATGACCTCAGGGGTGGAGGGTCAGCGACCTCACAGGCCTGGTGAAGAGTCAATTCCCCCCAGGTCAAAGGTGGGAGGTAATGCCCCACAATAGCTTCAGGAGAGGTAGCAGGAGCACATCGAGGGATGAGCTGTGTTAGAGCATGCCCGTGTACCAGGAATACACACATACACACACACACACATACACAGAGGAGAAATTGGGAGAGGAGAGGAGAGAGTGAGGGGCTTGATTGGGAGTGAGTGAGGGTGATAGGAGGTGATGCTGCTACAGGGCAGGACAGGGGTACGGTTTGGGGGGAAGGTTGTGGTCGTTGGTCCTCTGAATGCCTTTGACCTCCGCACTCACCCCCTGCTGAACGCCCTCCCCCCTGCACTGACTGATGGAAAGTAATGATTGTGTTTGTGTGTGTACATGTGTGTGTATGTCTCATGAACACAGTTTCAGCTCGAGGCATAGAGAGATAGGGTTAATACAAATACACTTCTGACTGTTCAAGCTATAGGCAGAATATAGTGCTGCCTATAGCTTGAACAGGACGATCCCAGTCTATCTATCCATCTTTCTATCTATCTATCTATCTATCTGTCTGTCTATCTGTCTGTCTGTCTGTCTGTCTGTCCGTCTATCTGCCTGTCTGTCCGTTTTTAGAAAAAGGCAGTCCACTGTCTATGGGACTCAGGGGGCTCTTTGTGGCAGGCAGCAGCAGAGGAAGTTCTTTTGAAATCAACCACAGGACATTGTTGATTGAATAATTAATGTGCGCCTCCATGTAACACAGAAACCCCACACTTACCGCAACAAGGACACATTCAGTCTCCTTCCCTAACCTCTATTTACACTCTGCCCATTTCCAAGAACTGCTGCCGGACAACAGCAGCAGGGGTCGGTTCAAATTAGCGATAATAACATAGGCATGTCAAAGGGGTATTCAGGTAAAATTAACCGCAACCTCATGTTTAGACTGGGTGTGAAAAAAATACAAGTATTTGTAAGAAGTGGCACAAACGCCTGCAAAGTCAGTGGAAGGAGGCCGATGGTGCGAGACGAACACAACTTTGCTCTAAGCAATTTTTCCACTTGATCGAGAAATTCACTCGATGCAGTAGAGCCAAGCTAATCAACTTGAAGCCGGAGTCTGTGAACTTCTCTCCAAAACAGGACGACAAACTCACTGAAGCAGTGTGTGTTTTCCATGAGTTGTTTGAAGCTATATGCTTTTGATTTGTACACAGTTTTGATAAGAATATTTGTTGCTTTCTGTTGTGTCTCATGGTGCTAAAAGTAATTTTCATCTATCTGTCTATCTATCTATCTATCTATCTATCTATCTATCTATCTATCTATCTATCTATCTATCTATCTATCTAAGCTATCTATCTATCTATCTATCTATCTGTCTATCTATCTATCTATCTATCTATCTATCTATCTATTATGGCTCTGCAATAATTCTATATTACCATTTACTGTCTTTCAGTAGGATCATATGGCAATGACGTGGTGATTTGGGGATAATGTGACACACAATTCTGCTGTCTAAACTGATGATAATTACACATTTTCAAAGTGAGGTATGAAACATGCTATGAAACATGATTTGAAGTTGTTTGGACAGCATGCTAAATGTGTCCATTCCTTTCAATGGGATAAACATGAATTTGATTATTTATCGTGATTTTGCAGAGTCATATCATGATATACTGTACATCAGTGTCTGTATTTCCATATTCTGACCATATTTCCCAGCTGTATCTCTATGTATGTATGTATGTATGTACGTATCTATCTATCTGTCTAACTATCTATCTATCTATCTATCTATCTATCTATCTATCTATCTATCTGTCTATCTGTCTATCTGTGTAATTAAGGATCTCCACAGGTCCAGGCAGGCAGCCAATATGGCCGGCCAGCTGTCCTCCCCTCCCCCACCGCTGGATTGTTTCCTGCTTCTCTGTCTCTCCTCCCCTCTCATCGGAGCTGTCCCACTCCCCCTTCCTCTCCTCTTCTGGTTAGCTGTCTTTGACCTTTGCCCCCTTGTGTGATCATGCTAACACGGCACACACTCCCATGCACCCTGACATACACCCTGACACACTCCCTGACAAACAACACACACACACACACACACACACACACGCACACACACTAAGCATCAGCTGAGCGAATGAATGTTCTTGACAGCGTGGAGAAACACAGCTGGTTTAAAACACAGTGAGATGAGACTTTAATGTCTGTGACCAGGGACTCCTGCTGACATCCTAACAGCAGCTACTAATGGTAACACACGCACGCACACACACACACACACACATACACACACACAAATGGACACCAAAGACCACAATCACAAATGTGCAAAGTGTGGTTGTACAATACAGACGTCCAGCAACACACACACACATAAGCACAGGAGGGGTCATCATCACAAACTGGTACAAAGACATAGTATAAGCACATTTCACACACACACACACACACACACACACACACACACACACACACACTGCAGTCACAAGAACACAGTGCCTGCACACTAGACTTAAACACATATGCCAGTCACACATATACATATATAATGTGCACCCCACATAAGATGTGTCCTTGTATGTGTGTGTATATGTGTGTGTGAGTGTGTGTGCGTGCAGCCTTCACAATGAAACACTGCACCAGAGAGAGATTGGAATCAATACTTTCTGTTCCGTCATTTGTCACATCTTTACAAGGCTGAAGCCATCTGAACACCAGTCTATTCTACTTTGGCGTCATTTATCAAGAGGCCCCACCCTGAAAACACACACACACACATACACACACACACACACATGGACGCAAGCACTTAATCAAACACACACATTTTTAGGTCATCATTAATGATACCAAACCAAACTACTTCTGTATCACTTCTGTGTTTCTTAACACCTCCTTGAGTCTTTCATCAGCAACAACATGCTGCTGGCATTGTGTTGTGCCTCACATCATTATACATGCACCGCGCAATTTTGCATGTTGTAGCCTTCAAATGGCACTAATATATATATATATATATACATATGATGGTTTGAATTTGACTTCATTCACCAGAAATCATGCAATATGATACCAGTAAACTGCACACTCCTCACAACTGGATGATGTGATGATATGATGAATGTTTGTTTTTTTTTTGGACAATTTTGTATTTTCATCACTTCCTGTTGGCAGAGATTTTCCACCAGCAGCCATACCCAACAAAAAAATTTATTTAGTTGAACAGGGTGAATTTCTGACGTCTCAGTTATGGACGGTGGGTCACTCTTTCAGCTTGTCTTTGTCTCAGTTGTTTCCAGGTTTGAAAATTCTTAAAATAAAAAATTTCCTGCTGTTCACCTGTAGCTCCTTTATGATGCATGTAACCTTTTATCTCATGCTTTTGCAAGTTGCTTGTTGCGTTTTTCCTTTTTCGAGCTCCGTCTAAGTACATGGTAAGTATGTAACAAGATCCTGGAGATTTTCAAGGAGATTGCCCCAGTAACCAATTTTCCTGAACCCTGTAGTAACATTCCAAAAAGCCAGATATCACTTTATTCAATTCATCCACAAACGATAAAGCAATTTGGCCTTGACCACTTTCTACCATCTCACACATGGCCGGGCGCAGACACAGGCACACACCCACTTACACACACACACACACACACACACACACACAGCACACTGTAAATGTACTTAATCCAGATAGTACTTCAGTAAGCGCCCTCTTGAGAAGACTCTTATTTTGCCAGGCTTTCCAGGAACACTTAGGCCTAGGTGATACAACTAAAATATATCATATCATATCGTATCATATCAACCTGCAGCCTTATCACCGTACCTGTTTTACTGTTTAACCTGCATTTTTAAAAAGTGTTTCTAACTTTGTTTCTAACTAACGTCCTGTTTTTTAAACAGGAAGTTAGCCTGCTGACTAGGCTACACACACATTTAGAGTGAATACATTGTGGAGTCAGAGTAACCACGTAGTTACAATGGATATTTCTGTTGCTGTAATGGTTCGTCTCCTGGAATTAACACTACAATATATTGTTACACTTTATTGTGAAGGTCCTACTTAAACAGCAACTGCTTTACTCATACAAATTTTACTTCCAGCTTCATCCAAATTAACTGGCCGCCTCAGTCGTTATTTAGGTACAAACTTGAAATTGTGCAATATCATAGCAGCTGCATTCTTTTCCAGCACCAGCTCTTCTTTACATGTAGCTGAAGAGAGGTGATGTCACAGAAACAAGTGAAATAATTGCTATTTTTAGTTACTCCAGTATGACCACTCACCCCTACCTTAAAGCTCATATCATATCATATCATATGGTAACCTACTTAAAGTTGCACCAGAGACAGTTTGATAATACAGAGAGACAGTAGCCTACACTGCATCAGTTTACATGGGGAAAATTTTAAACTCTAGAGATAGCAGCATCATTGATGTAAAACACACCATCAGCCAATCACATGTTCAGATTTTGCGCAAAAGTACAACTTTGGTATTTATGAGAAACTATACAAACAGACAAAAACGCTGCAAGCCCAGATAAGCCCAGGCAAGACAGCTGTTTGCTTACTGGACACTGTGGTACTGATACAGATAAAAATCAAATGTATCTATTTTTAAAAAATGGTCTATGGCTTAACTACTGCACATGCCTGACATGACTGTTTACACCTCACATGGCAACAACAAGGCCTGCCCCAACAGCACATGTGTGCAGACCTCGGTGAGTGAGGAATATTGTTATTCTTTAATACTAATGTCCTTCAGAAAGAAATGTGAGACTCCAAGTGCCCCTAAATATGAACAGACAATAATGATAAATTCACCAGAACATTAGATGTAGGCTCCCTATTCAAATAGATAGGGGTGTGGTCGTATTGGTTGCCTACCTTACATATAAATGGCCCCTGATTGGACCATTTCCCTTTACTATAAAACTGTCTCTTGGTGCACTTTTTGAAACTGAGGGTTGATTAAGGACTCATCTGACAAAAAAAACATTCAATAAGCATGTCAGGGTGGCAATGAGAACTAAGTAGATTCAACTGTGAAATGTTGTGCTTATTCAACATTTTTTTGCTAGCCGAGTCTAAAGGTTCTCCACTTGAATGAAATTCTACATAGTGTATCTTAAACCTTACTCACTTAAACATGACTCTTGTAGACAAATTCATACAGGATCTGCTCTTGATTCAGATCTTCCACTTATCGTCCTGTGCTCAGTGAAACACCTTCAGAATTTTTTTGTTTTTGTTTTTTTACTGTGGTATAAAATGACATGAAAGACTTGTATTGGTATACTCTAAACCACAGTAAATCACCTCCCTCTAGCTATTGTTTCCCACACACACACACACAGTTTCCACATTTACTGTCCATTATGGGGAGCAGAGCAGAACCAGAACAGGATGGATCCAGAGGCGTTTCTCTGAAGCCAAGCCTCAACAGAGCGAGGGAACATAACACAACCTGGACCCAACACACACTAACAAAAACGCACTGGTGGAAGTGTGTCCCATGCTATGCTTTCATGAACCTGAATAGTCATGGAGATTTGTTCTTTGCAACAACCAAAGTGGCCACAGGCAACACAGCAAACCCGCCACAGGCTCCACGCTGTGAAATACAAAGAGAAAAAAAAAGAAAAAAACTTCTCTCTCTTCCTGAAGACAATATTCAGACCAAGCCCTTTGATCTGCCCTAAGGCTTGCTTGTGGGCATCTCCTAATGAGGGGTCAGCCACTGACCATCCCCTCTGTTGGTGACATGCACTAATAGGAATCTGCTTATAGTTATTGATGAACTTAGGATCGATGGACAAAAGCTGGAATACCTCTGAGATGAAGGGTCTAACTAAGGTGGTGGCACATTCTATATATTTAGGCATTTAGCTGCTTCACATATCACTCTGACTGACAGAGCACTATAATAAAATAAGCTCCAATTCACCATTTCAGGTAACCTGGAATAAAGAATGTAATGGTCAGGACTGGAAAATGAAGCTGGCAAAACTCACCCTAGAATTACAATAAAAACAACAAGAAAGATCAATTTCTTTACATCAGCTACACATATTAGAACAAGGGCATTTTGCAGACTCACAACAAATGTAGTTTTACATGTTTAGTTGTTATGGACATTCAGTCTTGACTTCACTCTTAAAATTCAAGAGTTTAAGATGTTTATTGCCATTATACAGGCACAACAAAATTACATGTACAAGAGTAAAATTAATGTGAGCTTGGGGTTCAACCAAGGGAACCATACTAATATTGAGGATTTTAGTTTTGTTTAAGAAGAAAGAAAACAAAATGAAGAAGAAAAGCATAAAAGCACAGAGACTTGACAGTCATCTGTTTGTATGAATAGTCTATTTGGATCATTTCCACGCTTGACAGAGGAGGAAAATGGTAGCTATCAAACAGGTTAAAGTGAAGGTAACACCTTGGACCACTGGGACTGGGGAAGAACATCTCACACCTCTCCTTTACCAGGCCTGGAACAAGAGGACAGGCTTTCTCCATTTACACCCATTGATTCTGTCACTGACATGTGTTGAGTCTTGTTTGGCTAAAAGTCGAAGTTTTAGACACATCAAACCATTCAATTCATGTTCTCAGCCTCTGTGATCGAAGGCTCTCTCATTGTCTTCCTGCAGAAGACAGTGGTTCTGGGATTCATCCATATGTTCCCGCCTGAAATTGTCCTTTCTCTGCTAACAAATTTAGAAGTGCCACAGACCAATCGTACACAAAAATCACAAAGGTCCCATTATACACTCCAGTTTTTTCCATTCTAAATAGTATATGAGAACTGTAATAATTTAAAAAATGATTAGGCCTGGATCTGTTCCAAATTTATTTAACAATTATAAATATCTTTATCATCACTAAATCATTATCATCAACAATATTACACTGTTAATATTAAAACTGTCCTGTAGCTACTTTTAATTCATTGGAATTTCCATATTTGAATGTAATTTCTTTAACTGATCCTACAATGAAGCAGCAGGACTTCTGACCAGCTGCTTTCACGAATTTCTAGCACCATCTACTTGTTTGCCAGTGGACCATGCAGCTGGTTAACTGGCAGCCCATTCATCGTGTCCCACAGCCTGACGGTCTAGCTGGGACGGGGAGTGGAGGGGCAGCTTATTTTCAGCATAAAATGGCCTGTTGTGGGTCATGAATTAATTAATTGGCCTTACCTACGGTGAAAGCAGTATGCTGTTTTGAGTATTGACAGTGCAATAGTGCACCACAGTTTCATGGTGATATTTCTTTCTCAGCAACATGTAACAGGCTGTAAAAAAAATTGTAAAGCTTAGGTAGGTAACTTTGTTGTATTTGTGGAATTTGAACTCCAACAGCTCAAACAGCACCCACTGCTGTGTCTCTCTGCAAAAGCGCTTTTTGTGCATAAAGAAATGGGGTGTAGAAGCATGCTAATTACTGATTGCAGGTACACGCCACTCAATTTACAATGATACTTATTCACTAATGCACAGGGGTAAGAACATAATTGGCTGATACGCATATACCATGAATCAGAGGTGAACTGGTGTGTGTACTAAATTGTGTGCAAAGTAAGAACACTTCTACGCACATATATGTGAATGCCCAGTGACTGGGACTCAAAACAGAATGATATCAAACTAAAAAGGTGTCATTGGGCAATACAAAGGACCTGATGTATGACAAATGCAAATTATTTTTTTTTAAGTATTGAACGTTTAATGTAAAACAACATGTTATGATGTGACAGTGGGGTACCAGTAACCCGAATACTGCGAGCACTTTGTATTTCACTCAGGTTGTCCAAATATTATTAATCTGTGTGTATTTGTGCCTGAGATTGCCACTTGCAGCATCTGTGGTTGATAAATCTGGTTTAAGGTGTAATGGCTCTGCATTGGTGTTGTTAACCAGGACAGAAGAAAACCCAGCAAGCACACTGATACTTAACGGTACACTGTAGAAAACTGCAGAGGGTCAATTGATACAAGGACCCTTAAAAAGGCAGAAATTGTGTAATTTAATTTGATAGGTTAGTCTGCACAGTTGACTAGAAACCACTCAACACACTCAACTGCTCAAGACTCAACAGGTGCATCAAGCAGTTCAAACCATCAGAAACTAAAGAATGAGGATCACACACTCCTCTTAATGAACAAAGAAGTAGCATAAAAAGATGTGATGTTAATTCACCTGTAGCACATCGTTTTATGGAGGAGAATCATGAGGAAAAAGTGCATAGGTACTGATATGATTGTGCCCAGAGGGAGGGGTGGGGATGTTGATAATGGATCATTAAGGCATGAGGCCAAATGGATCTGTGTGTTGAACACGACATTTCCTCAAAGCTGGTCCTCTCACCTTTCCTGTCGTTTTTGCTGTACAGTGAATGAATTTTGGTCTGATGTTGGTCTTGGCATGATGCTTGTATTTTGTGACTGTCCTCCACAATATTTAAGGTATTAATTATTTCCTTGTGTGCCTCTTGTTGAAGCATTACGGTTATGAGGCCTTGATGTGATTGGGAGGTGATACTGATACAATACATGGTTGTTCTGCATTTTTTTTTGCCAGTTGAGTCTGAACGGTCCGCACTCCAATCAGCCCTCAGCAGTTTTGCTTAGTGCACCTTTTAAAACAATTTACATTGGCAAAGTATGAGGAGGATCGCCTGCCACAGCAAATTATGCCCTATCATCCACAGATATATCATAAAGATAACTCAATATTACAAATTTTAGGTTCAATAGCTTTTTTGAAAAGGATGGATAGATGAGAGATGGTATGTGAGTAGGGTCCCATCACACTGGACCCATGACCCCTTGAGAAGGCCTGGCCATTATTTGTAGTTTCCCACCGTAGCTGCAGTGTGCAGTGGCTGTAGTCCTGCCCAACACAATTTCACTGAGAGAAGTCCAAACTCTTCAGTATAGTTACATTAAAAGCTGTATTATCCCAGCTCTTATGTTTTAAGAGGAGTGAGAATGTATGTGTGTGTGTGAGGGGGAGCTTGAATCTGTAAAGTGGAATCATCTTTCCTCTGAATGGACAGATGGTTAAAACTCGTCTGTGAGAGTAATCTTTAAGGATAACCACTGAGAACGGAGCCCGAGAAGAGACAATTACCCGCAATCACACCAGCCGTTAGTGAAGTGGCACTTTATGCAAGTGTTTGTGTGTGTGTATGTGTGTGTGTATGTGTGGAGGATTGTTCACCCGATCACTAGGCGCCTGGACGGCCCCCGTCTGCCCAGCCAGTCATCAGTCACCATTACAGGACAAAGGCAGCAGCGTCTCAGGGCCATTACTGAGATTGCTGGAGATGATTTGGAGTGTCCTCCTCAGCACCAAGAAAATCATTTCCTCACAAAGAGGTGGCCCCTCGGTCCTGCAGCCCCCTGCCAGCCTACAGTACAAGCTACAGACGCTTCTTCTGTCTAAGTCACCTCCTGGAGTGGTGGACAGAGTGAGAGAGAGGGGAGGAAGAAAAAGAGAAAGAGAGAGACACAGAAAGATAACGAGAGAGAGACAAGAGGAAAGGCTGAGGCAAATCAGAGGAGGCTGAGAGAGGGATTAAAAATCACTGCATCTCTTAATGGGATATAAGGTCAGGAGACAGTTAAGAAAAATGGATATCTGTATGGCGACAGGCAGGAAAGGGAAGAAAAGTAAGTCTCCTCAAAGAAGCTGAATTAACCAATTTCTAACATTCTTCCTAGTTTTGGTTCATGCATCAAAGTATCCCTTCGTTCTCATCTCTCATTTTCTCTTGCTCTCTCTGGCTCTGCCTTCCTCTCTTATACAAACACACACACACACACACACACACACACACACAGAGAGAGAGACACACAATCGGCTGGTCAGATATCTAGCTTCATTTACGAACTAGCTGACCTTGGCTGGAATGTGGATGAGTGTTTAAAGATCAGCGTTGTGAAGGGAGTAAAGTTTGTGTGTGCGTGTGTGATTGTGTGTGTTTCTGAATGACTGGATAGCGGCTGGAGTGTTGCAGTCGCCCCCTTCCACACCCACACCCCACGACCTCCCCTTCCACACACACACACACACCTCTGACACACAGGGATCATGATGAATCGTCCTCTCTGCAGACCCAGATTGTTTTTTAAGGTTTAATTCAGTTTCTTCCTGTGCTTGGATGAGCAGCTGTGTGTGTGTGTATGTGTGTGTGTGTGTGTGTATTGATGAGTGTGTGTTTGCACCTCCATGTAGTTGTATCTCAGTATGTGTGTGTGAGAGAAAGAGAGAAAGAACAGGCGTTATGGATCTCAGGTCTAATGTACTCCAGCAGTTCAGAGAGAGGGGGCCTCCAGTCGCCATGGAAATGACAAAACCTGATCAATACTCAAGGTTACGACCTCTACACTGCAACCCCTCCCCTACGTTCCCCTCTCTCGGCCCGATCTATCTATCTATCTATCTATCTATCTATCTATCTATCTATCTATCTATCTATCTATCTATCTATCTATCTATCTATCTATTCCCACACTCTTCTGGTCAGTTTAACTCCCTGCATGCCTCTTCTAATTGCACTATATCATCAATATATAGTCACCTACCCAATCCAACCCTACAGCTTGCTTTCTCTCTCTCTCTCTCTCTCTCTCTCTCTCTCTCTCTCTCTCGCTCTGTTTTGATTGCCAACACTGCCACAGATTTTATTGAGGGGAAGAGGGAGCGTCAAATTTAAATCATTGATGTTAAGGCACAGTAAAAAAAAAAAAAAAACACAGAATAAAACACCTTTAGAAACTATTTTGAACTGATGTAAGAAAGATATTTAGGT
>OMLB01056851.1:0-66606 GCA_900302555.1 Myripristis jacobus
TTGGACGTTGCCCAAGAACAGATGTGTCAAAACAAATACTTTTTTTCTGGTCCGGACTGTATATTTACTTTGGCTTACTGCCAGCATGCCATCAGATAACATGTGGCCCCAAGAGCAGGACACAAATGGTGACGTAGCAGGCAAATGAGTTATGAAATGCAAAAAGACTATTTAAAAAAAAAAAAGGGAAAAAAGTGGCCTGTTTGATATACAAATGCCTCCTTACAAATCATGTGACATCCCACAATCATTTTTAAATGCCGTGATTTATTCATCTATTCATTACTGACACATGAACATTTTATTAATTGCTTTACCGACACTTTAAAGTGTGTGATTGATCACTATTTAATGCATCTATAAATTAATCAATCATAATTATTACATCAGTTTATGTGAATAATGCTGGCATTAAAAAAGCTCTGTAAACCCATAGTTGTCATAACAGAAATTGTTCAGCAAAAAAAAGGCATTTTTCCCCTTTCCTTCATTATATAGATTTTTTTTCCCCACCTAACTGCCATTTGTCTAGTTAGTTCCAACTCTAATGTGGGACTCAACTTTTTGATTCTTGTAAGATTTCACAAAACTTTAAATTATTTTGATGGTTGCAGGTGACAACTATTCAGTAATCAATAGGAGCATGGTTTTGAAAGTCACCCTGCTGACCCTGCCTCAGGCCCAGGCCTCACAGCCGGTCTGGTTGGAGACAGTGAGGCGACTCACGTCGACACCAGCAGCAGCCAGCCGGCCACGCTGCTGGCTAATGATGTCATCAGTCAGCGTCCGTGTGCGGGCCAGGATCCAGGCGAAGTCGATGTGAAAAAGGCCAAAGTAATTAGAGCAGGAGTAGACGAGAGCATAGGACCAGTAGTCTGTGGAGAGCACCCAGTATGGAGCATCTGGAACGCCTGCGTAGAGACAGAGAGGGGACGAGGTTTCAGGGCAAAGACACTGATCATCTGGACAAAGTTAAAATTCAAGAGACATAGTCCAAGCAAACATTTGACAGAGAGAGATGTGCAGGAGGTTTTAGTTTTACAAACACTTTTCTGAGACAGAGCTGCTCTGGAGGCAGAAATAAAATCACTGGTTTAGTCAGCTGCAACGTGCAAATCAGTTTTGCACTAATAACAGACTCAGGTTCTCTTAAAAAGGCAAAAGACAGGAGGTAAATAATCGTTTGACGACTTGCTGTGAGGTCAAGTTTGTGTCACCAGACAGCTGAATCTGAACTCTGCTGTCTGAATGTAATGTGGACAGTGAAATCTAATGTTGAATCTCAGTGTTAAGAAACTGAGCTGTTTGAGCTTGAGCAGTTCTTCAGCATTCAGTCTCAGTTTGACGGAGGCCGAGCACAAACACCGAGGAACACATTTCACAGGTGGAAAAACAAAAAGTCTAACAGTGAAACAGAAGGCAGAGTCTGCTCACTGCATGATCTTTGCAATTAAGTCTTTAACCATACGCAGCAAATTTCACTTAAAAAAATAAATTTCCAGATTGGGGTTATATAGAGTGCAAACTTGCCAGCTATATTCAAAAACAACTTAAAATTTCAAATTCAGCTCTTAAAAAGCTTTCGGATGATGGCAAATTTCTATGGAGTCTTAAAATCTCTTTCTATGGAGCTATTTTGTTAATTTTAAGAAAAATGCCATTGAAAAGTTAAATGTGGAACTCCAGTGATGGACTATTCATTTTATACCTTAGAGTAAAAAAGGTACAATATGTTGTGGTGAAATGTGGTAATTCGCTCTGTTGTTGTGCAAACTATGCATACACAAAAATTAATTCATAAGCTTCATTTCATTTCCAACTGCTTCTGGGTGCATCACTTTTGGAATGCATTGGTAATTTGGAAATGTAAAACCTATGTTCAAACGATGGTAAATTAAAATAGCATTTGATCCTCCCTGCTCCTCTTTCCAGCCTTTCAACGAATCCAAATCCCAAATCTGTTGCACTTTGTTACTTTTGATGAGTAACACAACAGGAAGCCCTGAGGTAACCATCCTAAATTTTGCCCCGCAACTTGGCGCTCAAACAAAGCAGCAGCGAAGCAGTTTGAATGGCAGAGCGGCAGAGGATTGTTCTAGTTTATAATTATCTTTATAGTTGTTGTTCTAGATGTGAAAGCCCCCTTGAGTGATGTTTGATTTGAGATCCAGCACTAAAAAGGAATTGAAATGATGTCAGACAAATTAAGCCGGTGTTTTAATCAGGATCTCAGTGAAATAAACTGTTTCAAGAGATTGTAAAAGTAAAGTTTCTTCTTTTTTTTTCTTTTTTTTTTGAGAACCACTATCCAGAGATTTTAAAAGCACAAGCTCGGAGGGTAAGCCTACAGAGATAAGTGGGCACAAAAAGTTGAGGTGCTGCATTTGATGCCTGCCAGTTTCAAGAGGACAGTTTGAAATGTTGCAGAGAACAAGCTCAGCAGTAATATGACCCACTGCCTCAAAGTGCCAGACAACTCTTTGTGCATCTTGACACTCTGGTTTCAAGGATTAGACCCGCTGAAAAAGCTCTGAGGCAGTATGACACATTGGCTCAGAGTCAGTGAATTCTCAAAGCCAGCACTCTGGGTAAAGATTGAAAAGCTCTGACAAAAATTACTCTGAAGTATTGAATTATGAGCCTGCGGTTTATATTGCTGGATGGCTGCACAAATGCTTAGAGATTGAGGGCTGAAGCCTGACTGGGTGATTTTTGAGAGCCAGCAACGCAAAATAAAATGTCTCAAAAAAAAAGAGCTGCATCGCTACTGCAGTGCCGGTGAGATTCTTGGCTTGTCCTCTCGGTTCAAGGTTTCCACACTTTATCAGGAAGTTTTGATAACCATCAGCAAAGACTGGAAAGCCATGAGAGAAAAATCTTTAACAGTTTGACGAATTTGGACAGCAGGATGATGTTTTTGAGGCTTGTGCAAATAAAATAACCCTTGAACGGCAGTGTCCAAAGTAGAGATGGAACATCCTGTGAAGGAGTTTAGAGAGACGGGTCAAGGCCCTGGGCAAACTGCACAGCTGTTTTGAGGTTGGAGGTCCAAGCCGGAGGACATTGCTGAGTTTTAAAAGCTGATGGAAAATCTCTCAGAGAAGTGCTTCGAGTGCCAAGGGCGTTCGGTGGTGTGACGGCATCAGCACAGGCTCCAAAAACCTCCGAGGGTGTAGAACGGCTAATTCGATTCCCTCTCTGTTGCTGGAGTGGGAGAAAATGTCCCCATGATCCTCCAGCTAGGTCTGTGAGGAGTAGTTTGTGAAAGAAAAAAAAAAAAAGACATCCAGCTAAAGTTTTACCAAGGTGACTCCAGGTTTGTTTATTCATTCATTCATTCATTCATTGCCACAGCCTGCCTAAAAAGTATGAAATCTACTCAGAGTTTCTCAACATGGACTTTATAAACATTTTATTTACTGTGCAAGTCTGCCTCAGTGGTGATTCATTCATATACATTGTCTGTCTTTGTATTATAGCGGTTTAACTCTGCATTACATTCTGTATTTCTTCATTTTTGTCAAATGAACCTGTCACAGCAGCAGCAGGCAGGCAGACCCAGAGGCACAGGAACTGAGGAAAATCAGTATTTATTCACAAGACTTACAAGCAGGCGAAGGCGAACGGGAAACACCGGGAGCATACAGGCACAAGGAGCTACAACACCGACACACACTGATGACAAAGTGACAAGCAGCAATGGGGAAACACACAGGCAGGAGCACACAGAGAGCTAATTAGAGAGACAAGACACAGCCGGTGAGGGGGCAGGGACAGAAGATGGAGGGAAAACACTGGAGACACCGGAGAGGACAAAGAGCAGAGGGGGTGGAGACTAAAGGGATGAAACTAACAAGGGACAGGTGAAAATAATAAGGGGAGTGACACAGTGCAGGTGAGCAGGGCAAAGCAACTGGTAAGGGTGAGGGCCACACAGAGCAGGAACAGAACTCAAACTACAAAAACAAATACTGGTATTCATCTTATTTCAAAAGTTTTCACACAACAATAACATCGGAGTGAGACAGAGGGGATTCAAACCAGCATCCTCTAATGGCGCACACTGACTTACCTCACTGAGCTCCTGCCAAACAGCTCCTAGTTCATCCATCGGCCTATTTATGAAGCTGTATGTACTGTAATGCACTGTACTGCTTGTACATTAAAGTCATAATAATTGTTAACATACCTTTTTTCTCTCTCTTAAAAGTGTTTTCCATTGTAGTCTTGGCTTATATGTATTACTCTTTTTATTTTTAATTTTGTATTTGTATTGTAAATCCTTTTGTCACAATTGTAAAGCAATTTGGGTCAACCCCTGTTGTTTTTCAATGTGCTGTATGAATAAAAGTGATAAAAGTGACTAACATAAAAACACTTACCAGGTGCACCAGTATCCTAGTGCACCCTCGTTTATGAGCAATATACTATACAAAGAGGTAAATATGACAAAGTCTGGATTTTCTATGCTTCACAAATTATTTTTTTTAATTGAATCACCTATATGTGAAATAATACTATCACTAATAATACTTGCACTCTATATTGTGCCCATAAGTCAAATTTTCAAGGCCATTTTTCTATGCCGCTACTCTACAGAGCATAAAATAGTGTAAGTGTTACATGCCAATCAGCACTGAATCCATGTTATATTTCAGCACAGATTCAGCATGAGTAGCACTGAATGCATTCATAAGGATTTGACTTTGATCCCGCGTGAGCTTGCCAGCAACTTGCAGATATAATTCAGCTATCTCCAGAAGCCTCAGAAGCAAGAGAGCAAAAATAAAATAAAATAACATAAAATACCATAAAAAACAAGATTATCTTGACAGATTCAAATATTTTAAAAATTTTGCTATTGTATCTTGTATTTTTCGAAATGCTTTGCTTGAATTTACATAAGAAATAGTGAAATATTTTTTTTTATATCATGAATTTAGATTGCATGGCCATTTGGTTTGTTTCACACCTCATTATTCTGAAATGCAAATTACTTCCTGACGAGGCAGGAAAGTGATTCAGGGGCTGGTTTCAAGCCTCTGAATCGTGGTGGATCCACACTCACAGAGTCCTTTACCTTTGAAGAAGCTGACATCCAGAATTGCAGGCAGGGATGAATTTTTAACTCTGGCCACACCTTCAATGGAGTTTATCTTCCCATTAGACCTGTAATGAGAAAGAAGAAAGAGACAGTGAGAGAAATAGAAGAGGAAGAAGGAAAAAGATAGAAGTAGGGATCCTCCAAATAAATATTCCACCTGCAATAGTGAAAAAAAACATTATAAGAAATACAAATAAAGACGGTGGGAGTGCCACAGTAAGCAAAGATTCAACCCATTCTCAAAATCTGAGAGGTGGAATATTTTAGGTTTTGTTTTGCGAGGGAGAGAGCGAGGGGGGTGAGAAGTGCTTACAGCAGCTCTGCATTTCGAACGCTGACAGTCCCGTCTCTGAGAAGAGTGTATGTGGCCTGGATACACTTTCCCCGCTCAAACGCCGCAGGCAGCTTCTCTATTTCGTACCAGGTGCCCATGTACTGGAGCGGGGAGAGAGAGAGAGAGAGAGAGAGAGAGGTGGGGTTAGAAATCAGCCACAGGTGACAGGTGACCTCTGGTGGTCTAAGAGACTGGCAGGCAACTGAACAGTCACATACCAGAGAATTAAAATCATAAGATCTATATCAGTCTATCTATGGACACATATTTTCTCTGCTTTTGTGAAAATGACTCTTTCTAAATCTCCAGTGAATTCTTCTGTGTCTGTATTTGGAACTGACAAACCTGCAGGTCAGTATTATTTATGAGCTAATCCTACTTATTACAAAATGGGAGCATTTCAGAATTTATTTTTTTTTTTACTATAGTATTGAAAAAGATCCTCAAATGGCCTATTTCTTCACTAGATAGTCTTAGAACAGAAAGCAAATCCAATCCACTCTGAACTGCAATAAATAAATACATAATTAAGCCTTGAAATAACTGACTTTCTCAGTTAAAACCTCATCAGTGACCTATTTATTAGCCATTTAGACTGAAACTCAACAGTCCGAGAGGCCATCCCAAAGGCCACATGGTCACGTTTAATCACAGCAACAGTGAATGAGTCCATCAGCAAACATGTGCTCTACGCTTAACGCTTGTCATTGTCAGCGACTCTGCACAGGAGCATTAACTAATTACCTAAAATGTTAAAAAAGGGGCGAGGATGACAATACTTCACATATGGATGGAAATCATAATTTCTCTGATGAATGGACTTGTGGCTCACCTGGGTGACGTTGAAGTCCTCTTGAACAGAAGGACTGGGACACAAGCCGAGGTGGAAGGACTGACCATCAGCAGCCGCAGCAGCCAGAAGGAGCACAAACACGACCTTCAGGCCAAAGTTATGGTGGTTAAGTTAAAGTAAAAACCAAGGTTACAGTAAACTAGCCATTTAATTTAGAAAGCTGAAGTGAAAATAATTAAAAGGTCCTGGAAAAAAATGTAAAAAATTGAAAAATATGACCCTCTAAAGACCTTCAGTCTTTAATATGGTCAATCTTTGCCTTAGGCTGAAGGAGTTGACCCCCCACTGTCCATGCATCGACAACTAAATAACAAAATTATTTTTCAGAGCATGCACACACAAAAATGAAACCACAGCAGCTACACATAAAAATGCTAAAAAAAATACTCACAGCACCTGGAATGTGTTCATATTCAAAGGGCCGACAAACTCTCTCAGAAATGCTCCCGTGTAAAGACGATTTCTCTGTGAAACTTAAAAACCACATTACATGGTCATATCAAACTAAACAGCCTACACGAGGCTCAGTGCAACCTGCAGTGTTTGTTTGTGCACGTTGTCACTTTTCATGTCAGACCTTTGGAAGGAGCAGCATGTGTGTGTGAAGAGCTATTTTTAGATTCTGTTGACTAAATGTGTAAAATCTTTGACTTAAATTGCAGCTATGCATCCCCAAATGGACTTCCCAGTGTTCTTAAAGCCATTCGTGATCATCTTGGAGTTTATTTTTGGTGCAGGAACAAGCAGACTAATCTTACCATGACAATTAATACAACAATAGAAGTGATTTTATATGGATTATGGTATAGTGTAGGTTGTTCAAGTGAGGATATTATTACTGTTCCAGTAGTAAGAGCTGTATTATCACCAGTTGTACAATTTGTAGTAGAAGCTGTAGTAGTTTTATACTAATACATCTGCAGTGAAAGCCTTTTTTGTCACCAATACTGATAGTTCAGTGTATTCCCCAGGAGAGGGCAGAATAAATCCAATTTTAATCATCTATCTATCTATCTATCTATCTATCTATCTATCTATCTTTGTTCTCAAAGCAAAGCATAAAGTAAAACATTTCACAAGGTGATGATTACATTCATGTTTTTAATCAGCATCTCTGCTGCTTTACACCACCACCGCCACAGTACATGGAGGATGTGTGTCTGCTTCTAGTTAAAATAATAATAACAATAATAGGACCATCAGAGAATCACAAAGATTTCCATCACATAAAATGAATGTGCTTATATTCTACAAGACATACAGTAGCTACGACGATGCCAGAATAACACAACATAAGATTTCTGCATTGTCGGTCAAGGATTTGAGGAAGTGAATTGCTCTACAGAGTGGATAAAGAGTACAAAAAAAGATGGTTTCAATCACAGTAGATGGGTATAAACTCGGTAAGCAGAGCTGCGGTTATACCTATAAGCCCTACTATATGCTTGTACATAAAAGCATATTGATACAGCACCCTGTGTATAATATCAGCTACATTGAAAGGACACTTTTTTGGTGCTATTGTTGGTAGGTAGGTCAGTGGGTTTGCATGTAGGTAAGCAGGTAAGCAAGTCAGTAGGTCAGTTGCTACATAGGTAGGTAGGCCAGTGGAATGACAATTAGATACAGTAGGTAAATTAGTAGGTTGTTGGGTAGGTTGGCAGGTAGGTGGGTCAGTAGGTCAGCCAGTCAGTCAGGTATTTGTTTGTTTGAATGGCCGTGCAGTCTTTTGGTTGTTTGTTCAGTCGTTTGTTTGTTTGTTTGTTTGTTTGTTAGGTTGGCGGACGGGCAGTTGGTTGTTCAGGCGGTCTTGTGTGTCACATTTGAAGGCACATCTTGAAAGCACTCCAAACAAATGGAATAATATGCATACCAGATGAGCACAAGGCAACACACACAGCGCTTGCTTTGTCTCTTGTGTGGTGCAGGGAATCAAAGTCCCTGAAAATCCAATTCCAAAGAAGAAAGTCAATTACCGCACACACTTTATAGTAACTCCCTGAAATAAATCAAGGCAGAGGTGAAAAGGTGTGTGCAGGAATTAACTTTTTTTCCTTTGGAATAATATGCATATTACCCAAGCACTGGTGCACTAACACACCAAGATGTTGTAAACAAAATGGAAAAAGCGGAAAGTCAAAGTAGTTTTGTGCATCTCAGCTGTGCTTAAGTTCCATAGATCCGTCCAGTGAAAACCACAAGTTGGATTTGCCTCATCATTTGAGATGTTCTTTATGGATTTGGTGAAACAGCAACAGTAAAACTTTCATTTTAAACCTGAAGCTGCTTGAATAAAAGTTGCATTATGTAAAGCCAGCCTTAGTTATGTAGGCGTATGTGTATTCTGAACTAAATATTGCAATCGCAAAACTGAAAAGTATAATTTCTGTTCCAAATCATACTAATGAGTACAGCACTAGAAGCTACTTTGGGGAATAAAATGTTGCCTGTGTCCAGTCCTCATAGTCTCAGATTACATTTTGATTTAAAATGTGGCATAATATTGTTACCAACACCTGCTCAGTCTGTTGCTGAGATAGCAGCGGCATTTATATATTTACATCGATTCAAATCAGAGTTACAGGTTACAAAGTGCTACAATAAAGGAATAGTGTGCGATGTTGCCATGGCCTCCATGGTCACACTGCTCAGCCTAGCAGCCAGTTTGGTCAGCAGGTACCAACTTGCTGACGTCGATGTTGTTACGCTGAAACACCATCTTGGCCTCCTGCACCACCTCGGGGGGCAGGGATCTGGTGCGGCCGGCGATCCAGACGTATTCTAGGTGGAAATAGTTTAAGAAGCTGGTGCAGGAGTAGACTGCAGCCACACTGGTGTAGTCGGTGGCCAGCACCCACCAGGGCTCTGGGGGGAACACTACAGTTAAAAAGAGGGAGAGTTAGTCAGTAAGATTTATTAAAGCACTCTAGGCTGCTGTCTCTAGACTGAAAAAAGAAAAAGTTAAGTGATTCTCAAAATGCTGTATACCATAAACATTACTTACAATTACTTACAAGGATACGTGCTGTATGAATGCCACCTTTTTAACATATTTACTTGTGGTACATTAAATTCTGCATGTAGAGACAGAAGGCTTACAATAGTAGTAAGAAATTTGCAGCTTGGCCGGTTCTCCAATGTCCTGATGCACTGATCCCTCTGTTACCTCCACAGTATCGTCACTAGTTGATAAAGAGGGAATCAGGTGTATTAAAGGATACATGTTAGTTTTGAATTTGTGAGAAGATTTTATAATGAGAGATGCTACTGAGGGTAAAAAAAAAAAACTCACACAGTCTTGGTGAAAATGGCCATGGCCTTCCCAAAGATGTCCACGAGAAAGTTCGCTTCTACACACTTGTATGTTGCTAGATAGGTAGGTAGGCTTTCAATCTTGTACCACTTGCCTGTGAACTGTTGGGAGAAAGGGAGTGTTACAGAGTGTTTGTGAGCATGTCCAGTGTGTGTGTGCGTGTGTTTGTTTATAAGTACATTACCCGCTGAAATGTAAAGTTGGCCTGGACACTGGGACTGGGACAGGGACCCCAGTTGAAGCTTATAGCTGAGGCCAGAGGGAGGACCAGGAGGAGAAGGCAAGCAGGCGACATCATTCCTTCATGGCAGACAGAAAGTTGTAAACGTATTATGCGCCAGTTCCATATTCAAAACATGGAACAGCATTGAGAAACAGCTCCTTAAATACATATTGCAGAGTAAATATTGGAAAAATCGACACCATGGCTGCAGTTTCTGTTTGACCAGCTTTTCCAGAGACAACATGAGCACAAAAAACAGAACCGTCAGTGGCGGTGGACAATGGTCTCGCCATGTGACACCTGCACATTATACTCGTCTAATCTCATATTACCAGTTTGTATTCCCCCAAAGTGATCCAAACCATTTTTGTTGAAGACCAAGTCGCATATTGTCCAACCACATGCATTAATTAAGTGGCAGAGAAAGCTACCATACAGTCAGGTCATACAATAGCAGGAGACCGTCTCTGTGAACATCAAACTAAACCCAAAGATCTTGTTACCAGTGACTACCAAAGGCACGGTCTCTCCTGACGATTAAGGGGATTTGATCAGAGGATCAGACCGCCTCGCAGCCTTGCAACTGTGCCATAAACTCGGTGCGGTCCTCAGGAGATTGTCTCAGTGTAAAAACATAAAGCAAACCCAGTGATCCTGTTACCGGAGATACAATAGACAGAGACCAAAGAGAAAATAGAGAGGCAGACCCTACAGCACCTCGACTATCACGATGTTACACGTTAATATGTTTGAGAATGCACAAACAGATCCCTAAATCACCAACTTTGATAGATAAATAGTAAGTTTAGAAAGAAAAATGTGTTTCTATAATTGTGGACAAAATAAGTTGAGGAGAAATGCCATGAAGTATTTTTTTTTTCAACCGTCAGGCAGAAACACAAATACAGCTGAAACAATGTGAGTGCATGTGATTTTGTTGTTTTATTTTTACTATATTGTCTCATGGCATTTACTGTAACTTCTGCAGTAACTATTTCAGTATATAATCAATACAAAGAGATGGTCTTACCTAACGAGGCACGTTGTTTTTCCCCACAAAGTCCTGCTTTAAAATCACTGCAGCTCTCTCCTCTCAGGTACAGGTGAGTGTTTATGCCTTCCTTTGAAAAAGATGGCTGTGCTGTTGGCATGGGTCTCTTGTTTTGGCCACACCTCTGCCATCAACACAAAAGCTGAGGTAACAGGATACAGAGGGCGGGGGGAAGAGCTGGAAAATTTCTCTCTAATTCACAATCGACAAAAGATTTCCATAAACACCTGAGAGAGGTTTTATTGAAAATACGCCCCCGAAACAACCAAAAACACCCACAACTTCACACACACTTTGGAGGTAACCACCTCAGGTCCAGTGGAATAGGATGGATGATGGATAATACCCATAGTAGTTGGTGTTGGTGATGTTAGAACAGTAATATGATTTATAACACATGATTATGGCAATGCAGTCTAATGGATGAGTGAAAACCAACAGCAATAAAATACCAAATATGACTAAGAAATGAGAAATAACATCTTCAAAGGTATGATGGCTTGAGTACAACAGAGACCAGTGTTTATTTATTTATTTATTTATCCACTGATTTATTTATGTATTTATTGTGGTCTATGTGTTGAGTGAAATATGAAAGTAGGAATAAGTTTTGCGTAATTCTGATCTGACTAGCAAATGGACAATATGATTGTGTGACTATTTCCTTCAGTTGTGTTTAAATTCCAGGTTCAGTGAGGTTAGATTGATACACTATATGGACAAAAGTATTGGGACGCCTACATATTACACCTACAGGAGCTTTAATGACCTCCCATTCTAAATCCATAGGCTGTAATATGGAGTTGGTCCCTCCTTTGCAGCGAGAACAGCTTCTGCTTTTCTGGGAAGCCTTTCTACCAGATGTTGGAGTGTGTCTGTGGGAGTTTTTGCCCGTTCATCCAGAAGAGCATTTGTGTGGTCAGACGCTGATGTTGGACCAGAGGGCCCGGCTCGCAATCTCCATTCTAGTTCATCGCAAAGGTGTTGGATGGGGTTGAGGTCAGGGCTCTGTGTGGGCTGGTCAAGTTCCTCCATACCAAACTCAGCCAGCCATACCTTTATGGAGCTGCTTTGTGCACTGGGGCTCAGTCATGCTGGGACAGAGAAGGGCCTTACCCAAACTGTTCCCACAAAACTAGAGGCACATAATTGTCCAAAATGTCCTGGTGAGCTGAAGCATTAAAGATTTCCCTTTACTGGAACTGAGGGGCCAAGGCCGAGTCCAGAAAAACAAGCCCATAGCGTTATTCCTCTTCCAAACTTTACAGTCGGCACAATGCGGTCAGGCAGGGAACGTTCTCCTGGCGTTCACCAAACCCAGACTCGTCCATCAGACCGCCAGTTAGAGAAGCGTGATTGGTCGCTCCACAGAACAGGTTTCCACTGCTCCAGAGTCCAGTGGCGGCGTGCTTTACAGCTAAATTTATGCAACAGTGGCATCGTATTACATTACTATTACAGCACCAGGCTGGAACTCAGTGAGCTCTTTAGAACGAGCCATTCTTTCACAAATGTTTGTAAAGGCAGACTGCATGGCTAGATGCTGGGATTTATACACCTGTGGCAATGGGACCAAATGAAACACCTGAATTCAGTGATTAAGAGGCGTGGCTGAATACTTTTGTCCATATGGTGTAGATTAGATACATTTAGATGGTATATCAGAAGCTCTGTGCATTTTACTGACAGTAAAACTCAAGCCGGTTATGAAAAGAGAAAACTTTATTCAACAAAGCACCAATATTTATACAAAAAAACATATGCTCTCACTTTTGCCCTTGGAAATGTTTTGGGTTTTTTTTGTTTTTTGCTTTTTGGTTCTGTTAGCATATCACTTTTTAATTTGTTTGTTTCAATGGCATTTCTATACACTTTGTGGAATTCAGTTTGGACTGCTGTCAATGTTTCTCAGGAATTTCTGAAAGTTCTACAAAAAATCATGAAGAACACTGTATAAAAAAAAAAAACGAGGAGGCAAAAACGTGAGAATTAACATTCACTTTGACAAACAACAAACGATAAATTACATTCTTAAATTTAATCATCTGATTTCACGTTATGTGCGGTCACGGTATAAATAATTCATTGAATTTAAATTAAATAGCCTACGGACAGAAAGTACTGCTAGAGGAGTGAGATCACCAGATGCATGACAAGCTAGAACAAAAACACATTGGATGAAAAATGTTAAAAAATAATAACAAAAATGAAATACAGTGCATCAAAATTACTTTGGTGGCAATACTGGTTGTCTGGTCATCCCATTGCTTGAATAGGGACACTGTAAGCTGTGCTAACATAATTTTGGCCCTTGAGTCATCGAGTAAACTCCTAAAATTTGCAGAAATGTCCAAAAATCCTCCATGACAACCTGTAAACATAATGGAAGTAGCCCTTTACACAACACAACAGTCTTTGGGAATCTGTGGGTTGTAAAACCTGCCAGTTTTGAAGGCAGTGAAAGATTCCTGTCACTCCAGCGTCCTCCGTCTCCGCTTTAGCCCGTCGATTCAACACGGAGGACAAAATGCACTGGTAAAAAGGACGTTATTCTCAACACACCCCGGCGTCTCCACACAGATCGAAACGTTGCTACAAATAACCATACATTGCCCTGGACCTGGTTTACCTTTTTGGATTGTGAATATACGTTCTCTTTGTTACACTATATTTGATTAACATGCTTTGCAGAGAAGCAGCTCGAACGTGTTAGATGGTGGGGCAGCAGTTGCCTCGACAGCCTTTGCTGCGCGTTAGTGGGGCAGGCCTATAATCACAAGGTGAAGGCTGGCTGGCTGGGGAAATGTGACTATGGACATGTATGAGCGATGCTCTCCTTTCCCTCTGCAAGCACTGTCAGCGTGCCCTTGAGCAAGGCACTTAACCCCCGACTGCTCCAGTGCAGCTGCTCAGTGGCCAGTAGTTAAAAAAAAATGGTCTGTCTTAAAGGTTAAAGCTGCAACTTGTGGCATTTTAATCACATTACCTCTGAGGCATTAGTATAAATAAAAGAGCCTCTACAAGCGTCTATAATGCGTTTCAGATTATGTGCCATGGTCTTGGATTTTATGGAATATCTTCTGGATTGCTTTGTGGTACAAAGCAAGAACCATTTTTTTTTTTTTTGTCACCTTGCAAGATATACACAACTTTATTCCAGTTCCAGTATTCTCACTGCATAGCTTCAACTTCACCTTAGCTTACTCTGTCAGAATGCAGAAGTTGTTAAAAAAAAAGGTTTCTAGTGACTCTTATCCGTCTTCTTGCTCATCAAAGCATCAAACGCACGCAGAGCGAGGCCAGGGAGGCGGGAGGCGGGACAAGTGGCGGGGAATGCGGTCTTGATTGTGAGAAACACAAAACGCTACACCTAGCACCTTCGGGATAAAAAAAAAACAAAGATGCGTGGATGTGCTGAAAATGATACATCTTTTTTAAGAGTGTGGAGTTTTGGTCTCAAAAGACACTGTGGCGGCTGGGATGTGTCTTTTTTTTTTGTGGTGGTGGGAGGCGCATTTAAGGGTTTTTGTGGGTCTCGATGCAGAGGACGATGTACTGGTTAGAGCAGCTGCGTGTCTGTTGGCCCAGGAGCAGGCCGGAGGTCAGGCTGGAGGACAAGCCCATGATGGACATGTGGTCCGCCCGCCACGTCTCACAGTGCTTATCCACGTCTCGCAGACCTCTGCTGGTCGAGCCGTGCCAGATGCTCTTCTGCGGCCTGTTAGATGAGATGGCACAGAGGGTTAACACTGTGACGACTGGATGGATGATAGATAGACTGTCAAAACTGTACAAACAATCAAACAGCTTGTCAGAGTGTAACAAAACATCCATCTAAATTGTTAAAAAGTACAATAAAAATCTTTTAATGTAATACTATAAGTTGCTGGATAATGACATTATTACATTAACCAGTGATTACTCCCTCATACAGGCTGACGATGCATTGATATTGTTTAACACCTCAAGTTATTACATTCATATTAGTCCTACAAGTTATCAGACAATATTTTTATCGCATCATCAATTCTAAATACACTCAGTGGCCACTTTATTAGGTCCACCTGCACAATCTGATACAATCCAATACAAATTTCCTTTTCTGCTGCCTATAATGCTCAGGTTTTCTTTTTGTCACAGTAACAGAGGTGTTCGTTCACTTCTATGTTTGGCATTGAGCTCATAGTTAGTGCTGCTGTTGGACTGGACTGCTTTTTATTGAGGTGTTTCCACTATTCTGTCCCCCTCATTGTATATACACGGGGGGGGACCAAAAATTAGAAACACCTCTCAATATAATGTAGTCCAGTACAAGACCTCTGCAAAGTACAACCTCAATAATAAACACAGAATTAAAGTGACACATTCTCCACAATGTCAACAAAAACTGAGCATTATAAACTTTGTTAAAAGGTAGAATTTATGGCAGTAATGTGTTACATTAACAGGTTTATTGACAGATTTTTTACATTCTTAAAAGGTTTACTACATTTTGAGACAGACAGATAGAGAGATAGAAACAAGCAGGCAGACAAACGGGACGACTGACCAGAAGGGGTCTGCCAGAACATCTCGGCCATCAAAAGAGTAGATGGGTATCCTGGAGTTGATTGGCGCCCCATCGCCGCTGAAAATCGACCGCCAGTTCCTAAACATCACGTCTCCCTAACAGCAGGCACACAACAGGTGTTAGGTCAGTCTGGATGTTGAAGTTATCATATCAACTAAAAAAATGCCTGCTATGTCTCCATTAGCCTGTGTTGTAGGGTGAAAGTTTTATTATTAACTAACAAAGTCACATTGGTTTTGCTCATTAAAAATTAAATATTTCGTGCATGGACAAGGGTCGCTTCTCCCAACCTGGCAGCCTTCCTATCCACCGGCTAAGAAGCGGACTCACCCTGAGGTTGGTGACCGGCAGCGTTTCGCGGAAACCTGGGTAGACCACGTGGACCAGGTCTTGCTTGTGGGAAGAGATGAAGGCGCGGTAGTTCGGCGCCAAGCCCATGGCCTTGGCCTGCTCGTAGCACATGCGGTCGGCGGTGTCGAGCCCCATCATGTCCCCTGAGTGGGGCTGGTTCAAGGCCACCAGGTTGAGCTGGAAGCAGAGGGAGAACAGTACCGGTGTTAGTCTACTGACCGACTGAGTCTACTGACCGACTGACTCATGTTTTGCTGTGAATGTCTGTTAGCAAGTCAAGGTAGTATTTTGTCAGGGTATGACTTTGCAAGTGAGTAGGTAAAGTAAGTGAAGTCATTTATTATTATTTACAGCAATTTTCAATGGATAATAAAAAAAAAAAGTTATAAATGCTAAATAAAACTCTGTGCAAGACTCGCTGAAATGCAAATATGTTTGCAGCTGCATGACAAAACAGATTTAAGTGAGACTAGTACATTATCAAAAGTGGTAAACTTAAATAAAACATGAAATACCAAGAAAAGACACATTTAGGTTAAACAGAAGTGCTGCAAAAAAAAAACCAAGACAATGCAATTTGGTTAAAAAAAAACAAACAAACAGAAAAACAGTTTAATAGCAAAGAAGAGGTCAAAAGTCGTAAAACCACCTTTGTTATTATTGTTATTTACTCACCCTTTCACTCACTGAGCGTATTCGTTGCATTGTGTCTCCTCTTATCTGATACGCCGGTCGAGGCTGAGTGAAGAGAGGAATGTAGACAGTGTATAGGTCAAGAATATTTATACAACATGTCACACTTTAACCCCAACAATAAGTCATAAATATAACCGTCTGTTACCTCGTCTTGTGGAATAATGTTATTGGAGAGGTAGATCAGACTGCCAAGCTGGGGGGACAAAACACAGAGCAGTGAGCACATTTACTGCATAATGATTATATTATATTAGTTACACTGTTTTATCTGTCGCAGAAGTTCACAGAACCTGGAAATGCGTTTTACCTTTTTGCTGAGAGTGAATTATGTTAAAGTTAACTGAATGGTTAATATACAGAAAAAAAACAGACCTCTACAATGTTTAATGCAAACCTTTTTCATTGTGAAGGTGAAGAAAAACACCTTTCAGACACAGAGAGATGCTGTGGCCTTTAAAAAAAATGCCCTGATTCAGCACTGAGGGTCAGTAAGTAGGCCACAAACTACAGAGCGACTTAAGAGGTGAATTAGTCTCAGAGCTCCACTCATTTCTACCACCGAGTAAAAAAAACACACAAAAAACATGTATTTGCAAATAATATGTTTTTTTTTTCTTCCAGACTTGAGGGGGAACAAATGTATATCGCCAGTTATAATGGGATTTTAACAGGTTTCAAAGGCCCAGAGGTCTTAAAACTAACTAAAGTACAACGATTAAAGAGTATACTTTTGTAAATTGGTGATATGGAAATATGCATTTACATCCTCAAATGAGGACAGTTTCCAAAAACGGCACGCCACAACTATAATTTTCACCTGAAGGTTTACACACAAGAGTGAAAAACAATTGTAGTTAATTCCTGGCATTAATGTGGATATACGACGGTTATGATTTTTTCTCAGCACTGGTGTGATTACATATTTTCTGTTCACAGTGATGCCACATGGGATTTAATGACCTACATGCAACAGTAACTCGAGGCTGTACCTGTATCTCTTTCCATCCCTGGGGAACTTTGAGGAACAGAGTGCCTGTCCCCGACACGTAGGTCAGCGTTCCCTCTGCGTCCCGGAGGGTGTGCTGCATCATGCTCTCACGGGTAGAAAATGTTTTCAGCTAAAGAAAGAAGGAGGCACAGGAGGGGGGAGAAAAAAAAATACATATCACTGAAAACACTGGCCGCTTTTTGGGTTGTGTGATATTTCTGGCTTGTTTTTTTTAAATAGTCATAAAGCAAAAATCCTCCAAGGGAATGAGGACAATTAAGCAAACTGTGAGAGAAAGCAAAGAGTTGTTATTGATGTTTTGGGCTTGAGTGAAGTGTAACTCCACCCCCTTCTCTGGGGTGCAGTCAAGACCTTCTCGACTCCGAGACGCATGCATGTCAAAGTGCCGCTTTTATTGTTATGTGCCGCTTGAGGACTGAACACCAGGTGAACAGATAATAGCAGGAATCCTGATGGACAAGTGTAAAGATCTTTGCAATGTTGTGATGAAGCTGCCATGGTATAGCTGTGACTTTACAATATCTCATGACTTCCTGGCGTGACATTTATGACAAGTTGCTGTACAAAACGGCCAGCAGAGGCAGGCTGACTTACAGATGCGGAGTTACCCGGAGGTCCAGGGGGGCCAGCCGGGCCGGGCGGGCCAGCAATGGTCACAGCTGCAACAACAAAACACTTTACATATCACACTGCACGTTGTACTGACTGATATAGGATTTGTTGTTTGTGTGAAGTATGTGAGCATTATTATGTTAGATTTAGCGGCAATTTTAAGATTTAAATATCATCGATGGGTTGTACCTGAGCCGTATCTTGAGGGTGGTCCAGGGGGGCCCGGTGGCCCAGGAGGGCCGACAGGACCAGGTCTGCCATAGCCCGGGACACCAGGGGAGCCTGGCACCCCGGGGTGGCCTGGATGTCCGAGCACTGACTCTCCTTTGGGTCCCTGAAGCACAAGGGAGAGGTCACAGTTTCATGAAGCTCTTCCTGGACAATAACAGTGCTGATGTTTTTACAAGATGTATGTTTATATCTATATCTATAGATAGATAGATAGTCTTTGTGCAAAGATTTCATCTCTAGATCAGGGTTTCCTCTCAGTGCTTCTATTTTAGTTTATTAGTATTCATGACACACAAACTACCAAATTTTAATTGTCTACATATTTTGTGTGCAGGGAAATTTTACAGAAGTAAAGACAACCACTGTTAACTGGATGTGAGGAAACACAGAGAGAGGTAGCCATTATATAATCACTTCCTCCCTGCATGTATAAGGCATTAGCACTTTACCACTTTCCAAATAATTTCTCTTGGGCTGTAGCAAAGAGACAAAAAAACACAGCTACCGTTTACACATCAGATTTTGTGGGATGTGTGTTACATAAACATATTACAATGACTAGTCAATGAAAAGAGATTCAACACCATGGCACTTTGGCAAAGCATGGTGCTGCCAGTGCTGTTTGGACAAAACTGAATTGAGTCAGTATCATCGAACACTTACTTTTTCATTGCAGTACACAAAAACGAATTCTGACCATAAAAAAAAAGATGTTTCCATGGAAACCTGACTCACCACAGGTCCTGGTCTCCCAGGGATACCTGGTCGCCCAGGCAACCCTGCCTCTCCCTTCTCCCCTTTGTCTCCTTTGACACCCTGTTCACCTCTCTGATCCTGTGAACACACACACACAGACACACACACACACACACACACACACAGACACACACACACACACAAGCCATGGGTCACATACCCAACAAAGGAACATGTAAAAAAAAAACAAGAACTACTACTACTACAAAAAAAAAAGTAAAGTCATATTTGAAACTTACCCAACCTCCTGTAGCTGGGAATCCATCTAGGTAGCAATAACAAATAAATGAATAAATGACAAATAAAGGATGAATAATATAAGCTTAAAAAACAAACTGTACATGAATTATTATAAACTGGGAGTGCCGTGATCCTCATGAGGCGATGTGCTGACTCACTTTGTATAGCCGACATCCCAGGAAAGCCCCGCTCTCCCTTCTCTCCTTTAGGGCCTGTCTGACAGTTGCCTTGGGGAATTAAAATCAATCAATCCATCAATCAATCAATAAAAGTCACTTCATCACACTCACCATCCCAAAACTGACATTTATAGCTTATCCATTCTCAGTCTCACTTATGTTTGAAATTATTTATTATTTGGATTATACGGATTATTTTTGTACCACTTTAAATTTCACTTAAAACACGAGTCAAGAGTTGTAAAAATATGATCCAACCTACCATCTGCGACAGTTCCATCGGCGTTCAGCTGCAGAAACGAAGCGAAAACAAGTTAACGGCAGTCAGTGTGGATTCAATTCAGAAATCATCTGTAAAATCAACGTATTTGTTTTTTTGTAAAATTCAAAGAGAAGGTTGAGGGAAATCAATCATTCCATTTTTAGTGATTAGATCAGACTTTCTCTGATAAAGGGAGTTATAGTGGTGGACACATGCACTTTCCCGAGTCCATATGTTTAGCACTACCTGTGTTGCATTTAGGCAGCGAGCTCTCACCGCGCCCGAGTGGACATGCAGCATGCAGGAATAAGGAGGGCCCATCCTCAAATTACTCTAGGAGAGAAGGTTAAGACCTCGCAACGTCACACAGAACAGCGTGCACTTTCGTTTTGACTTTCATTCGTTAGAGAAAACGTGATGGGCGGATGTGTCAAACGAGAATGTGACAGAGAAAGAGGTGAGACAAAGGTGCCTGAATGAGATTTACAATGTGGACACGGGGAGGAGTCGTCGGTGGATTGCTGCAGGTAAAGAAATGAAGACATGCAGACAGGACAGACACTCAGGAAGAAGGCAGCCTATCATCTACATGCTTGTATAAATAATGGATCCACCTTGATACTGACTTTTACACAGCCTGAATCAAAGGTTACGTTCATACGGCAGCTGAAATTGACCCAATTCTGATTTTGACTTCTCTGTGTGACCAGTATCTGACATCAGCAGGGACAGATCTGACCCAGCGTGGGCACACGTACAACAAGCATGCTGCTGAGCAACAAAACATGCCATTTGCACGACAATCCATCATCACATTGAATGAGATAGTGGTGGAGACATTCATTTCTTGCATATTCTGCTGCGGTAACAGAGGTGTCAGCTGTTCAGGCTGAGGGCAAAAAGGTAAAAAAAGACCTTTGACTGAAGCCTCTTCCTACACAGCTATTAAATTTGCAACCTCCTGCCTCCCTGTCATTGTTGCTGTGACCTCCCATGTTTTGTTTCGTCCATCACTGCTCACAATCTATGAATAATGAGGCTCTGACAGAGATGTAAGTGTGCCCAGTGGGAAAAAAAAAAAAATAATAAAATAAACACGAAAAAACATGAATTCTGAATGTCTGCACAGCCGTCCCGTCAGCAGCAATCACACAAATCAGTTTTAGGACCACATAGGAAAGTGTCCAAAATCAGAATTGAAAAAGTCAAATTTGCCATGTTTTTGTTGTTGTTGTTGTTGTTCACACTGGCATTAAAAAAAAATCAGTGCGGTGATCAATTTGACAAAAAAAAAATCATATCTAGGCCACGTTCCACTATCTGTCTGAATGCAGGCAAAGAGAATCAACAGTGTATTTCAGAATTTATGATAAACTCCCATTCATCCTTTAATTCACTTTTTTTCATAATGTCAGCTTGGGTAAAACAGGGGTATGACAGGGAACACACACAAAATCAGAGGGCAGCAGGTAAAAAGGTAAATTTGCCCTTGAAAATAAATGCTGACCGAAAATAAAAACGCAGGCTGCAATAAAAGCCCGTATGAAGACGCATCCATGTTTTATCACTGGTATCCTCGCGGGGAACCAAACTTACAGCCTTTTTGCAGTGCGGTCTGGGAGGAACGGGGAAAACTGTCTTCAGAAAACAGGGGAAACAGAAAGCAGCGTGAGAACATACCGGTTCGGAGCGCACAAAGTATAGGGTACTGATGATAGAGTAGACTGAGCATTGAGTGTGTGCATTTGTGTGTGTGTGTGTGTGTGTGTGGGCTGTGCTGTGTGTGGTGTGCACTTACTCCTTTGGGGCAGTTGAAAACTCCTGGGCGACCCGGTGGTCCGGGTGGGCCAGGGGGTCCCTGAGGGGAGGGAAAAAGGCGACAAAAGAAAAGAGTGAAAGAGACCAGGATTAGCTGTGACTGCCTTGATTGCCCCGAGGAAATTGAAAGACGGATAAAAAACTTCCTCCGGATAAACGAGAGCAAAACGGAGGACCTCATCTTCATCTCCGTTTTGTGTTCTAGCTAATATCCTTTGACCCCTGTCATTAAATACATATACACCCATGCAAGAAGCCTGGATATCGCTGTGTTTTGCTTAAATAAATTCTTTCACACACAATCTTAATGACGTGCACACATCCGTTGTTGATTTGACAGCCAGTGTGTGGAAATGTCCTTTATCAGTGGCCATGTGCTGATATTTACTCACCGTCAGACCCGCAGAGTCGCCTTTCGCTCCTTTCAGCCCCATCTGGCCCGGACGACCCTGCGCACACACAGACAGACATTAGCCGAAAGCATTTAAGTTACAAACAACAGCAGCATGGAAAGTTAAATTGGATGAAAACTTTAATGATCCCTGTGGGGAAGCTGGGGAAATTGGGTAGTTTCATTAAACATGTCAATGTGTGATTTAATTTGACAAAACTCGGCACCCAGCGTGGGCTCAAACCATGGACTGAGGCTTTATGCATGGGTTGTGTTTTTCATGGCAGGGTAAAAGCGATTCTTAATTGCAATGGATGTAAAAAAGTGAAGTGTCTGAACTTAACTGGGAACATACCGTCCTCAAATAAACCTCAAAATCAGGCATTTACTTAAAATCACATTTTCATGATATAATTGTTCGCGTGACAGTGAAAATTGGAGATCTATGGTGTAGTCAGCAAAATGTTTAGAAGTTGCTTACAGGGCGTCCAGGGAAACCAAATTCTCCTTTTGGTCCTGGTGGTCCCACAGGCCCCTGATGAGGACAAGAGACAGTGACTGTATTTCTTTAAATTCATCCTGATTATGGCTTCATCTAAGAGCAGAAGCTCACCAGTGGCTAAAAACCAAGGCTCAGCTTCTTTGTGCAGGGTGATATTGATCCAACATGAATCTAAACTTATTCTGCTGTTGCTTTGGTTCTAAGATGCTCTGTGTCCTCTAAAGTGCATAACATAAACTTTAATATAACAATATTTTAAAACCCAGAAGGTAAAAAAAGATGTTTTTTCCAGGATTTACCGTGATTCCAGGGGGTCCAGCTACGCCATTATCTCCCTGAAAACAAAGACACAGTGAGAATTGCACAAATACTGGCTTGCATCCTGGTTATGGGTCATTTTGGGATAAGCTGTTTTTTATATATTTCCATATTTCACAAATGCCCCTGTTCAGAGGAACAAACAGAAACTTCAGAGTAATTCAATGCAAATGGAACTTGCAGACACGACAGAACATAAATGCTCATCATGCAATCATTTTTTTTTTTTTTTTTTTTAAATTTTGAATCAACTTTATCCAACTAAGGTCATATTTTGTGAATATGCCAACTCTGAAAACTAATATTTGGACATACACTGCCAAAATTGGAAAATTAAAAAAAAAAAGGTAAAGCTGATAAACTTTTGAGCCGCAGGCAAATATTCAGCAATATCTGACTTTTGGGTAATATTCAACTGGGGATAATATTCTCATGTGGAACTATTTTAAGGGCAAACTATGAATTTACACCCTGTTGACTTCAGAAGGTGTGTGTGAGTCTCTGAACCTGGCGTTTGACAGTAAATATTGTGAGGAGAAATATGAGGAACCTTGCTCCCTTTGGGCCCGACTGGACCGGACAGGCCTGATATCAGAGATGCATCAGCTGCAATGATTTGTCCGGGCTCCCCCTTTTCACCCTAAACACACACACACACACACACACACACAAATAAGTGATACAATACATACAAGTAAACAGTATATACAAAACTGAGTGCATGCACAGCGCAAAATGTGAGAATAACATCTTACTTCCTATATTTGATGTATTTCCTGCTTGGGGCGGATTTCCTAACTTGGGGCGAATCATAACGAAGGGAGGGATTATTTAAAACCAATCGGATATCAGTTTCAGAGAGAGGCTGTAATTTGATGGGCTGGGTGGAAGAGCAGGATTGTGATGGCTTTTTTCAGGGATTTCCTGCCCGAAGTGGGTTCGACCTAACATTAGGATGGTGCTTCAGCTACACTTTCACATTGTGTATATGGGAATGGAGACACTGCATGCACACTCTACTTACTCTCAGTCCTGGAGGTCCCTGGATACCTGGCAACCCAACGTCCCCCTTTGGACCCCGTGGTCCCTGTAAAGATAAAACATCAGAATCAGCAGGATGACACAATCTGGACTCTAAACGCATCCATTGTTGCTGCTGTTCGCTGCTCTGACATATTTATTTATTTATCTGTTTGAGATTCGCTTTTGACAGGGGACTTTGGAGGTTTGGACAAATAAGCCTGGGTGTTACTTTTAGGCTTTTAGTAAAACAGAGCACTCTGAAGAGACACACACACACATATTTAAAGGACGCACAACCATCTACCCACACCTTTCTTGTCTCGTCATGTTGGCATTATGTTGCCTTCAACGCAATTTCGGGTTGGTACTCACAGTGGGTCCCTGAGGTTCAAAAATCCCTGAGAAGTTGAAGACACCGTCTGTGTCGTTGAGCAGGAGCTGAAGGAGAAGATTGTTGATGTAAACCCACACAAATCCATCAGTCTGATTAACCATTCAAGCTTATTGGTGTGTGTGATCAGTCTGCGTGTATTTAAATGGCAGTGGCACTGTCAGGTTTAACAAAGCACACCGTGTTTTTGAGAAATCACCCTATTAAACAGGTGACTTACCTGCGATGAGACGATAAGGCACCGAAATCATTCATGTGTCCCTGGCAGACCCGCGCTCTCCCGTTGCTAACTATTTCCCATAAACCTCAGGCGTCCAATCACGTATTCATCTGCTGTGTAATGACTTTTACACTCACTTCCTGAATAAATTGGGAATGTAGCGCTGGTGTTTCAAAAATGTGCATTATGTTGTATCAAATTTCTTGTAAATTTCATGTCAATCTCCTGCAAAAACTGCCTGAAATTGCTAGCAGTTAGCATGGTGAACAGGAGGGAATGATCCCACAGAGACACATGGATGATACTGGTGTCTATGTTCATAACAGCAACGGCAACAAATAGGCCAATCTCATTCCTTTAAAGGTTTCTATCCACTCGGTTAAATGACAGTGCCTGGCGCTAACACTGCCACTGTGGACTCTACCCAGTGAGCTGCATGAGTGTTGTCATGATAGGACAGGGGTCGGGGGTCAGGGGCCACGTACTTCCTGGAGGTTGATGATGGCTCCGGGGGGTCCCGGTGGCCCTGGAGGACCGGGGAGACTGAGCCCGTCCTGTCCTGGCGCTCCCTGAAAAACAAAAATATCCCAGTACACACATTATCATCCACAGCACGGGGTCCAGTGAAGTGAATACTGAAACAGAATGCTATGAGTGTGTGTTGTGTGTGTGCATGTGTATAAGTTTGCCCATGTCATACATTCACTCCTTGATGGTTTTACCTTTTGTCCTGCATCACCTTTGTCGCCCTTTGGACCCTGGTGTTGACATAAGAGCAAACACTGACACACACACTCAGTAAAATGGCCGTTTTCTCTCCAAGTGCTTTTCAAGTAGACGCCATCGACACTGACAGCCATTTAAGCCCTAACTCTAATACACAATGCTATTCTATTTGGTCTCGGAGTAAAAGTCAACAGCATGCTTAAATGTGTCTGCTAAACGTCTCCTTTACCAACAAGCATCCTTACTTTAATAAAATTTTAACTTCTATAACAGATTTTTGCTGTTGCTCCTTCCATCAAAGAACCTAAGCGAGGCAGCAGTGAACAGGTAGCGTGGGCCAGTCTTAAAATTTCACATTTTATTGAAATCATTAAATCTCTTCCTGTATATGTCAGTGGATCCATTACTGACCTGTGGCCCATTTAACCCATCCACTCCTGGAAGCCCCGGTGGTCCTGCAGCACCTGGCTCCCCCTAAAGGAAACAAGAAAAAAAAAGACTGCTCCATATCCATTCACCTCTTGACTAATGCATGACATGCATTTCCAACAGCAACGTGCAATAAGAGACTTGGTCTCTGCAGAATCAGGCGACTGAGAGAGAAAGATGATTTGTAGAGCTGATGAAAAGCTGCAACAGGATGAAATGTGATTCTTTATCTTGGTCGAGAGCGTCTACTTTTGCTTGCCGCCCTCAGCAGGGAGGTCAGCTGCAGCAAATCAACAAATCTACCAACTCCGCTGCACCGTAATCAATCGTTTGTTTGTTTTTTGAGTTCTGCTCGTCACAGATGATGGCACGGATATGCTTTGTAACTGGGGTGCTGTGGGGACAGATGTCTTGCTCAAAGACACTTCAGAAGGCTGGTTATCTGCCCACAAAGGGACTTAAACCCGATTAAAGGGCAGCTTTCCTGATGGTATGTCTGATTCAGGCTAAACTGACATTCTCTTCAGTCCATTCAAAAAGCACGATGACATTTTAATGTTTGAGATATAAAATCAGAAGTTGTTAGTGATTTTCTTCTGTGTGTTAGTGTAATTCATTAAAGATGGAAAACCACTGCTTTGAGGTGAACAAATGAAGTGAAATTGGATTGTGGTGCCACTGATTTTTCAAATACATGATTTTGTCACACTGACTTTCACAAAAGTTGGCAAATTCCACCTTCAACATCTCAAAAACAAAAACAACAACGAGAGTTAAGGTGAGGTGGACTCACCTTTTCTCCTGGTCTTCCTGGAAGACCGGCAAAACCATCTTTACCCTGGCAACAGAGGAAATGGACAGGTTAAAAATTAATTTCAGAAATACAACATGTGCAAGGTGGAATAGTAACAAAAAAAATCAATTGCCTGAATTTCACCATTCAGGGTTGCTAACATGGTGAGTTGATCACAAACCCGCACACACACACTCTCACACTTAGGCACATGTTAATAATTGTATATTGTATATAGGATTGTATATAGAGTGTATAGATATACTTTCTATCTTATTTCTATTTTTATCTATTTTACTTGCACAGTGCTGGAGTTGTCACCATTGCATTTCACTGCTATTGTACTTGTACATTCATGCATGTGACAAATAAAACCTTGAACTTGAACTTGAAATGTCTTACCTTCGGACCTGGAAGGCCAGGGATCCCAGCAGGTCCCTGTGGGAATAAAATACATGCTGATTTTTTCACAAGATTACAAGTTTGTAGTAATGATGTCTTCACTGGCAAAACTAGCAACTGTTTCTAAAAATGTCCATTCTGCAGCTGGAGGACTGTGTTTGGCTTTTTACAGTTGTGAAACGAACCACTGTCAGTATCCTTTAAATGAGTTAGCAGATATATCTTCAAATCAATGTATGTAATAATGTATGTTATCACATTATGGTGTAAAAACAACTAATAACAGAACTGGGTTATTTTCCACATGTAAACACAGTGTTGTTTGTACCTGTGGGCCTCTGGACAGCACAGGCCCGAAGCCACTCTGTCTCCCAGATCCTTCCAAGTCCTGGGAACACAATCAGTTGGGTAAAGATCAGCCTGTTATTGACCTGTCTCTCTCCAAAAACAATTAAAGAAACCAGGCTGTGCAGTATAAACTAATTAATCCACTTCAGTCTGAAAAGTTCAGCGCTCAGAAGTGATATCAGCAAGAGAAAACAAAGATGTGATGCATCTCAGATTCTCAGATTGGTCATGAAGTGGTGAAAAATGCTGTACCTCCAGGTCAAAGCTGTAGCTTCTTCCAGAGGGGCCTGGGGGCCCAGGAGGGCCAGGGAGACCCCTGGGACCAGGCTTCCCCTCTGGACCCTGATCTCCTGTCAGGCCGGGGAAGCCTGCAGGACCTTGATCACCCTGAGAGTGAAAGATTACACACGTTTAATTAAAAATACCAAATAATTGGAAAATCATGTCCCAAGATGGCAGAAGTGTTTCTGTCAAAGAGCAATAAACTGAAAGTGTGACTTTAAGGGATCTTTAAGATAATAAAAAGAGGAAATGCTATGGTAAAGACATGGATGAGGGATGAAGACAGGGAGAGAGTTAGAAGACACAGGGAGGCCAGGGAGAGCAAGCTGGGAGGGAACATGGACAGATTAACGGATTGAGAAAGAGAGTTGGGAGGAAAATGAGAACATAGGGAGGGAGACATATAAATCATAGAGAGAAAATAACAAATGAACAGACATAAACTTATCAGTTATACTGCGCAAATGCCATTTTGAATACAATACCAATATGAATAGCCAATATAATTAGCAGTACTAGCATTAATAATCCTGGTTTGTCCTGTAGTGGTTGGTATGCAATAAATTGATGTGTCTTACCTTTGGCCCTGGTGGCCCGTTCACACCCGGCTCGCCCTGTTAACAACCAAATTAACAACTCAGTGTAAAATCACATCAACGGCAAGGACATGACATTGACTCTAGTTTCTGGTTTTCAGAAAAAAAATCCTTAACTGTGAGAATCTTGCAAGCAAAATTTAAAGGGTGTCTCATGAAAATTAAATAGGAGAAATTAAAGCATGTTGTTTGGTTGGCTCCTGCGTTCATTTGTCCATAATGTATTTCGCAATACACATGCTGTGCAGATTCCATGTTATGTGCAGCTCACTGTGGGAAATCGAAGGTGCTCTCATACGACAGGTAATACGGTTAGAGGCCACGCAAGCCTGAGCCGGCTCTAGCTTGGTGCACAGTGGTGTACATTCACAAGTAGGCACTTCCAGCTGCAGCGGCTAGGTCAACAAAAAAAACTTCAAAACTTAGCTCTGCAGTTTTCTTACTTCTCACGCCTTAGTTTAACTTAGTCCAATCACGCATGCCCCCAGAGGATGAATGAATGAAAGAAGGAAAGAAAGAAAGAAAGAAAGAAAGAAAGAAAGAAAGAAAGAAAGAAAGAAAGAAAAAGCGTCCGTCCTTGACTGCACTGAAAACCTAGTTTTGCCTTGTCTGCAGTTTTAAATACTGTCACTGGACCATAAAGACACTTTCTGGTATCGTCCCTCAGCAAATAAGAAGACTAATCTTTAATGCCAAGAGCATTACAGACAACATTACTCAGTGTTTATGGGGAGGGTTTGAGCCGTTCCCTTTTGGCTGTACTTTCAGGCACCCACAGACTAAATTAAACAGATCGAACTTCTGTGTGATTCCATGCACCATAAACTTGCTTAACTGCAACAGACAGATATACAGATGCTCTCAAACCCAACCCTTTCCTGCTGATCCCATCTCGTCCTCTTCCCATTGTTTTATTCAGCATATATATTGTGTTTCTGCGCATTTTATCTTTGTTTGTAGTGATAATACATTGTGATGTGTACCAGGCTGCGTGCCAAGTTTCCTTTTAAGGACAACTGGACTGATGCAATAACAAGAAATGCATTGGAATCACATCCCGTCTCACCTGGTCTCCCTTCGCCCCAGCAGGCCCTGGTTCCCCGTCTTTTCCATCATCTCCCTGCAAAAATTAAAGGATTTTCTTGACATTCAAAATTTTAGATGACTACATGTCTTTTCTAGAAACTTGACACATTGTTGGCACGACATTAAACGGGTTGCTACCTTTGTTAGCATCTCTCTTTTTAATCAAGGGGCACGGCTAGCTGCAGGCTAACTGGGTTAAAATGAGGAAATACCAACGGTGCTGATGAGCCATTTCTAGGGAAACTGGAGTGCATAAACTTTTATGCACCACAAGTGTGCTGCAGGATGGCTCTGTATAAACTGTGAGTAGTCTATTTGCACAGTTAGTAAAAGCCTCTAACAATTTTGAGTGAAAAGACAGATTTCCCCCGACTGATGCTGCAGCCAAAAGCACAGACCATGTTGTAAAGCTTTTTCAGCACTTCCCTCAAAAGCGCTGGTAGCTTTATGTACTAAAGGTGAGGATAACGGTGCAAGTGCATAAAAATTTAAAACAGAGCTCATATAGAAAGCTCTACATGACCTCTGCATGTGTGTGTGTGTCCATACAGAAGATTGTATGCACTGTGAAGCATTAACATTTATAAATGAACATACATCCATACTTATGAAGAAACCATTGATATGAATGATACAAACACACACACACAGTTCTCTCTCAAACACACAGACACACAATCAGACGCAGAGACACACGTGTGTTTACACTTGGCATACAAAATGTGTCTTGAGTCATCTGATATCTGCTTGTGTCTCACCACGTACAAATCCAAGTGTAAACACATCCAACAGGTGTTTGAAATCAAATTGATCAATCAGATTTCAAATGTCTCTTGGGTGTGTTTATACTTGGATTTCCTTTAGCCAAATGTAAACTTCATCCAAGAATTTCCTTAGGCCAGGTGTAAACAGGGTTAGACACACAATAGCGCTTAGCAAGGAATGGCAGAATGGCACTAAATCAACATGGTGTTTCAAAATACAGCTGGGGGAAATACTGTCTTTTAGGCCCCTTGGTTTTGATGGGACCAAATGACAATACCTGACCCGAACCAGACCCAGAACCAGAACCAGACCAAGAACCAGACCAAGAACCAGACCCAGAACCAGCCCAAGAACCAGCCCAAGAACCAGACCAAGAACCACTAAACCACTCCTCAATCACCTGAAAACAAAGGCTGGGTCAGCAATGTAAGTGCTCCAATCCCTTGAAAGGCCAAACCTCTGAATTTTAACAATGAAAGCTGGACTATCTAACAACTATCTTCATTCATTTATACATTTTTTCATGCAGTTTATGTTTAAGTCCCTGAATTTCCTTGTTCCTGTGTAATGACTGATTTCAGCTGGCTGACTGCTAGTTGTAGGAAGGACATTTATCAACTTTAGTAAGTGGTGGGCGGCAGATGGACAATCTATAGCATTCAGTGGATATGCAAAGCCAGCTAGGAAAACTGTTGACATGAAAATTAATGACATTAATGAACGAGAAGTGTTGACATGAAACTTACAGGAAGTCCAGGTTTACCGATCTCTCCATCCTTCCCGTCTCTCCCTGGGGACCCAGGTGGGCCAGGGAAGACGTCCTCAGATTCGGCCGCTGGGGGCCCTGGTGGGCCAGGAGGACCGGGAGGGCCGGGGGGACCCTGAGGAAACAAGACAGGACATTTCAATCACACACAGGGAGAGAAAAGAGAGTGAAATACCCAGAGACACACAGAGGGTGAAGAAACAGACACTATTACTGCAGCATCTAATGTCAAAGTAGTCCAGCCCAGCTGAGAGTTACTCACCCTAATAATCTCAGCATCGGTGTCAAAGTCATCGAACCCTGAGCCCTCAATGGCATCCTGAGGAACACACACCACATGACCAGCCAATCAGCTAAAATGCCAGTCAATTAATTACCAGATCAAAGATTGGACTGAGATGACTGGACAGACTTGGATCAAAACAATAGTGTTGAGGGGATTCACACCTAAAATGTTACATAACCAATTTGTGATAATCTCAATATTCATAAATCAATACTTTCAGACCAGCATTCATTCTGCGCGAGTGGGTGTTTCAGATGGTAAATGTTTCCATATTTTATCTTATAAATTTAACTGATGCATAAAAATGCAAGTGCACAGCCAAAAAAAACAGCAACAGAGCCCCCTGCAGGAGAAGTGGTTTACCATTGTAACCTCACATAAAAACAAAACTAAGTATACAGACTTTCAGAACTTAACCCTTCAAATTTACTAACAATGTTTTATCAGTTGTTGATGACAAAGGTTGTTAAAACAACCTCGACCCCAGAGAAGTGCCGATGCGTTCAAGATGTGTACATCACATTTAAAACATGCCATCATGTTAATTTTATGTCAAACCACTTCTGCCCATTAAATTAGGGAAAGTCATGAAATATGAGGCAAAAAAGATGTTAATCATGTATTTAGAGATGTTAAACATTAAATGGGGTCACACTGACCCAAAAGATAAGGGTTAAATGGTGCAACATTTTAACCATAACACCATGGCTGAGAAAACCAAAACATGAATATTTCCATCCAGAGCTGAATCTGAACTTTTTTATTGAGCCAGCACTGCAGTGAAACTGTGTTTAACATCCTAACTCTCTCATTAATGAGATATATTATAGCTCATTTTCATTCTGACACCTCTGAGGTTTAGCTTCAGGCCTACAGTAAATGCTTATATCTGAAAGGACTGCCTTTAATGATTGCCTCAGGTTTTGTAAGGACCTTGTGAAAGTCTTTTGAAAAACTCACCAGGAACCTGGAGGATTTGCTGGGACGTCCCGGAGGTCCAGGAGGGCCTGGAGGGCCTGGCTGTCCCACACCAGGATCGCCCTGTGGGAGACAGTGTTCTGCTGTTTATTTATTTGCACAATCAGTGATTCACTTAATAGCTCATTCAGTTATTAATTAGTTTGTTTTATTCACACCACTACTGATGTGAGCCAAAGAAAGTCCAACTGTCATGAATGTGAAAGTAGACCGCCATGTACCTTGTCACCTTTAGGTCCGGGGTCTCCGGGTAAACCTGGGAATCCTGGAATCCCAGTCTCTCCCTGAAAACAAGACAGTCATGGTTCTGGTCAGAGCAACAGACACATTCCCACATCGGATACCAGAAATAATGCAGCACAGTTCAAGTCTAGCACACTGACGTTTTTACCCTGGAAAGGAAATCTGCTGTGTTAACTTGTGAGAGTTGTGAGGCTGCATTAATGCTGACACATGTATTGAATATAAGGTCAATAAGACAACATACAGGATACTGGTATCAGCAATTTTGCGCAATACTAAGACCATGAGCAAGAGCTATACATTAAATATTTAAGAAATCAAAGCAACTTGATATTCTGCCTCAAGATGTTAGATCTGTCTACATCTTGTGATTATTTTTTTTCCCACTCATCCCCAAACTAATGGTCCAAGTCTATACTGTCTGGTCAAAGTAATGTGTTGGATCAATACTTGGTATTGGCAAACATATAAAGTCTAGCACTCAGAGTCAATATCCATACAGGGTGAGGATGCATCCCTGCAGGACAATTTCCTGCAGAGAGTGTAAGAAATTACAAACTCCCTCAAGAATGGGCTGGAAAAGCATTTACTTACTGGAACTCCGATGTCACCTTTATGGCCCTGAAAAAAAAATGAAAAAGAATAACTGATTTATTATTTATCTCACAACTTTTAGACATGAAAGAAACAGCTTTCATAGTGTGATGAATAGAACAGTTCCCTTAACAATGTACTGTAGAAAGCTGATATGATATAGCAATAGATAGATAGATCAATAAAACATACAGGCTGTCCATCGTTCCCAGGTGCTCCTGGTGGGCCTTGAGACCCTGGCAGCCCCTGTGGGCCCCGTGGTCCTGGTTCTCCTCCATCACCAGACCCCCTCCACTCTTCAGAGACTCTGCCTGGTGGTCCAGGGGGCCCTGCAGGCCCTGGGGGACCTGGCTCCCCTGGCTCCCCTTTCTGGCCTGGTAGCACCTGGATGGATTGGTTTTATTGGTGTTAATTATCACTGAATAACGTGACTTATAATACATGCTGGACATTAATGAGAAAGCACACCAAGTCAAGCAAAATGTGTGTTATACTGGGCATACTGGATGCCAGTTGTGAGGAAAATCAGTACTTACAGTGGCAGGTCTGTAGGCTGGAGCAGCTGTCTGAGTTGGTCTTGCTGTAGCTGGAGAAACACAATGAGCACATTACAGTTAGACTGCTAAATTCAATCTTAAATAAACTTTTATCCTCTTAACAAGTTGTCTAACACGTTTATTATAATTTGATTTTACATTATGGAAGAAAAGAAAACAGAATGATATAGCAGGAGGAGAAAAAAGATAAGAAAATCATTTAATTTTATTGGAAATTTTAAGTCATGCCCAATTTCAGGTCTTCAGTTTTCCCATGAGTGCCATCTAGTGGCAGTTCCAGGAACTACATCAACACAAGAGGTGCAACAAAATATTGATATACATTATATATTATGTATGATATTCTGGACGTAGATCATATCACGACATACAAGTAAAATTATGTTTGTATGTGTTTGGGAGAGAGTGTGTGAAGTAACTACCGTAACTTACCTGTAACTGTGGTTGTAACTGTGGTTGTCTCTGCCTCCTGTCCGGATGTCACCTCTTCATCCTCATCATCCTCATTCTCATTAACTAGTGATGCTTCAGTGGGCGGAGCTTGGACCGGGGGACTATAAGTTGGGAAGGGCTACAGAGGGCAGATAAAGTTAGTCTCTGTGTGTGTGTGTGTGTGTGTGTGTCTGTGCACATTATGGATGGGGAGAACACATCTACATGAAATGCAGACAGAACAGAACAACAGCTATTTTTTGAATGAATAATCTTAAATTGTGTAACTTCATGCTCTCAAAAATATTTTTTCTGCAATGAAAATACCATGCAAAAAAAAACAACTATTTCTACATACAGCCATTGTGTAGCTTAATTTAAAACAATTAAACAAATCAGTGAAAAATAATACAGTCTACATCACTAATGTGTGATGTAGACTGATTGCAAGTCTGAGCGATAACATAATGAAAGGTCAACAACTTTTCATTGACATCTAGAGGCAAAGAAAGGTAGTAAAGATCATTCTATGCATGAATCTGTCACTTTCTATTTTAAACAGTCTGATTATTTTCTGTCAAATATGTCACAGCCACAATCACAGAAATCTGGAAGGCCTACAGCATAAAAGTGTGCTTATATCTTGTTTCTGTATCTGTCTATTACTCATCTTGTTTCCTTTTTCACCATATTTCTTTTGTCTTCTCTAATATATTCATAATCAGCGTTTTTCTTCTCCCTGTTATTGATTTCATTTTGTGGATGCAGTCAAATTTCCTATGAGAATAAAACTCAATAACAAGATAATTGTCAAAGAGATAAAAAAAAGGAATATAGTGAGCCGCAGACGGGGGGAAATGTTTTCTCTCAGAACAAGTCCAACTACATTGTCACACTCCGCTGACAAAGTCTGAAAACAATATTTCAAATAGAGCCCAGAGCTTTTTTACTTTTAATTTACAAGGTCTTTTATATGCTGCTTAAAGCTCACAAGCCCAGATCTGGCCAGGACACTGATTCAAAACCCACTGTCTGCTTGCGAATGATCTAGGAACATGACTGCCAGTCAGAAAACAGTTTATCTATTATTTCCTGAAAAGCTTAGGGTTTTGGATCTGATGTTTTCATCCGGCTGCAGCGATGTGGCTGAGAGAGGAATCAACATTTTTCAAACAGCACAAATCTGGCTGAGAGGTCCATGCATCTTTGCTGTCACATTAAAAACTCATAACTCCACAATTTTGAGTTGTTTTTGTTTTTGTTTTTTTTTACTTGATGTGAAACAGCAGTGTTTTATAGCATGGGAACATTTCAGCTCTGTCTGCACCAGAAAAACTCCTAAAATCCACTGAATGACAGAACAAACAAACAATGGCCTTCCATCAGATGATCCAAACTGGACCACATGCACCACATGAAAAATAATGATTCCACCAAATAATTGCTGACATGAACATAAAATTCATTTTCAGAGAGAGAGAGAGAGAGAGAGAGAAAAAAATGTGTATCCCAAATCTGAACATTGTTGAAAATAGAAGCAGCTGCACTTTGGACCTATTAAGTGGTGTATTTTGAGTAATAATGTTTATTTTAAAAGATACAAAAAATGCTTTGTAAATAATAAATATTCTGTTCTCATTTTTTTTTCTCATGGTGTGAAAATGTGAGGTCTTAAATAGAAAAAGTAGAATCTGCACACTGCATAATATGCTCTGATCAGCATTTAATGGTGCACCACCGTGTGACTTCTTCTCAACTGTCTATTTTTCACATGATTTTCTGTCCAGCACCTAGTGTTTAACTTTTGGATGACTCAGACCATCAGAGTGCTGAAGTAGAGGCATTGCAGTAGAGATAGTAATACTGAGCAGGAGTACTTTAGTCGAAAGTAAAAGCACTCGTCTGGAAAATGGCTTCAGTAAAAGTACTTATCTAGAAAAATCCTGCATTACTTGGTTAATTGCAAGCACAAAGGATTAATAATTTCTTTCTAGTGGCAGTAGAGTCCAGCTTGGAAACCTGAAGACTTGCTTGTAACTGCAAGGAATCTTGGGTGAGGAAAAAAGACAACAAATTTCTCTCAGCTCCTTTAACAACTTCTGTTTAGGTGCTCTGGAGCAAGGCACTAAACCTCCACTTTCAGTCCTTTAGTAGCCAACAAGGCTGGGAGGCTCCATGGCATGAATTTGTGCAAGTGTGTGATTGTGAAGCGGGGCATTTCAAAAAAAAAAAAGAAAGAAAGAAAAAGAGGCATGCATGCTCAGTCAAGCTTCTTTGGATAAATAAAAGCTAACAATCTCAGGAGGAGCACTCTAAAGTAATCCAAAATGTTTTGCTACTGTAAGAAAAGTTCAATAAATCTATAAGCTACTCGTTACACCTCCCCACGCTGCTGGAGAAGAGCAACATTTTTTCAGATCGCACAGAGTTGGCTGGGAGCACCGCACACTGCCACGAGCCAGTCTCCACCAGGCCTGTGAAGATAACAGTTGTTTTCTTTGGTCCGAGCCCAGCTGCTTTGAATGGGAAGGGAAACGCTGGTAAATACCACCTGGCATGCAAACAGTGGGTAAGAGAGGGTGTATTACTGTTGGCTGTACGTGTGTGTCACCTCACCATGGTATACTCTCTCTCCTCCACAATCTTCTTCACTTCATCTATTCCTTCAATATCTTCATAAGCATCATCTCCACTACCGTATCCAGAGGCCTGGAAAGGGACCAAAAAAGAAGGCAGGGAAAGGAGGAGGGAGGCAGAAAGATAGAGATAGAAAGATATAATTAAATGCTTATGAACAAGCATAATGCATGGTTTTGAGCAGCGGAATCCGAAAGCAGTATGAGGCAATAGGCCAAAGTAACTGGTTCTCCCTATTTTCAAAAAATGTTTGGTTGTCTGCTGTTTAGTTCTCACGGTTTCTGAGATAACACACTGACTGTATGTTGTTTTATCTCAAAATTAACATTCTTTGGAGATGTTCCACACTGGATATCACAGGCAATTAGGGCCAATGCTACATTTTTTGTCTTAACAGATGAGAGAGAGAGGGCAGGGGAGGAGAGACAGATGGAAGAGAAGTAGGAAACCAAAATTTATGCAACTTCCAGAAGTCCAGATTTGTGTTTGAGTATATTAAATCATAGTACAGATGAAGTTAAGGATTTGTTAATGTAAAATTCCCATTTCTTTTATCCTTGTATCAAAACATCAGCCAATCCATTGATTGATGAGACAAAAGTGTGCAATTTAGGTGCCAGATTAAGTCATAAGTCAAGTTACATTTATTTATATAGCATATTTCATACACAAAGCAAACAGAGGCTATACAAAATACATGGCAAATTATAACTATATTTCCAAACATATGCGTGTATATTCACTGATATGCATGCTGCTGAAAACAAACACACACAATGCATATAAAGTACATGCATAAAACACAGATACAAGCAAAAATACATGTTTTCAATTTCCTTTTAAGATTTAAGATTGTTGGGTCAGATCTCAGATCCTCAGGCAGGGTGTTCCACTCTCTGGGAACGTAAAAACTGAAAGCAGCTTTGCGGCTTTTGAGTTCATCCAGGGAATAGATAAAAGTCCTCTGCCTGATGACCTGAGGGCTCTTTTTGGCTCACATCCAACAAGCATATTCTCAGATATAAACTGGTGCAAGGACACTGTTCGCTTTATATATAGGTATTAAAATTTTTCTCAGTCCCAGTTAAAGCTGATGCAGTGGCATTTTGAATTAGTCTCTATGGGCTGCTTAAGGAGACCAGCAAAATGACCACTGCAGTAATCTAATCTGCATGCAATGAAGGCATACACTAGTTTCTCACAGTGTACTTGAGATATATACTCTTGTTTTAGAGATATTTTTCAAATGGTACACCACTGACTTTGGGGTGTGATTAACATGAATAATGAATAATGGATGAATTTTAAGAGTGGCATCCATAATGAAACCAAGATTTCTAGCTTGGTTTAGGCTTTTTTTTTTTGTCTCTGAGACTTTGACAAATATCAAATTTTTGTCCAGCTTGTAAAAACATTTAGGACATCCACAAGTTTATGTCCTCAAAACACCGTGAGGAAGTGAGTCAATGGGACCAACATCACAGGAGGAAGAGGGATGCTGCATATAGATTTGAATGTCACCCGCATAATTATGACAAATGTATTTAGTGTTTGTGTGCATGGGAGGACATACAGATTAAATAATAATGGCCCAAGTATTGATCCCTGGGGGATGCCAACTTTCGAGACAAACTTTCCAATGGATACAAAGAAAGTTATGCTTTGCAAATAGGTCTCAAACCATTGGACAAACTGGGCCAGAGAGACCAGCCTACTTTTCTAATCCAGCTAACATCGTATCATGGTCCGGACTCTCAGAGACAGCACTTAGAACCAAGACTACCAGAATGGAATCCCTATTTGAATTAACGTTGAATTGAAGGTCATTACCACCTATAAAAGTGCAGTCTCTACACTGTTGTGAGATCAAAAACACCACAGTGCCCTCCCTCAGTGACATTTATGCTGATCGGCTCTGTAGGAAAGCCAGCAGCATTTTAAAAACCCCCACCCACCCCGGACATAAGCGGTTTACCCTCCTTCCCTCAGGAAAGAGGTACAGGACAATTAAAACACACACAAACAGACACCGGAACAGTTTCTATCCACAAGCAGTCAAGTGTGTGACCCCCCCCACCCCACACACACACACACACACATACACACACACACTCATGGGATGCTAGCAGCTGAACCACAGCAACCATAGCACTTGCACTTTACTGTTTTCCTCTTTTTACTTGTGTTTTATGTTGTTTTATCATGTCTTTTATTTATTTTATCTGAATGTCTTTTATTGTTTATGCTAAACTGTTTTTCGTTGTTTTATGACAATGACAATAAAGTATCTATTTTATTCTAAAACACCATTTGAAAGTAAATACTGTTTGAAATGGTTATGGACAACTTTTTCAAGGGTCTTGCTAAGAAAGAACAAGATTGATATGGGTCTAAACCATTGTGTCTCTAGCATGTGTCAGCCACTCTTATATTGTGAGTGGGTGCTTACAGCCATGGACAGCAATCTGAATCAATAGTACTAAGGGCACTTTGCCATGTAATGACTTCCCAAAGCAAAACACTGGTGTACTCCAAGCAGGGACTGATGTTTTGACTGTGCGTATTCCTAATAAAACATGAGGCCAATGAACGTGCTAAATGAACTGAGTCCTCCAATGTTCTGCCTTGGGTGCTTATTACCTGGTTAAGTGCCCATAGCACTATATATTTTGATAGGGGCCTGTAATTAATGATATCAGATGCATCACAGTTCTTCTTCATCGACAGCAGCCTGAGAACAGAGCATCTGGAAAGATCCCTGACTCAAGGGAGCAGGTAATTATTTCTGCAGTACCTTCTGTGGTAGACAGTTGAAAACAGATTTTAAAAAATGGTGCAGGGAGAGAGTCCAAACAGCAAATGAATTTCGAAATTCATTTCTGTACAGTGTCCTTGACTATTTTGGAGTTACAAAGGATGCCATATTGCCAGCTCTGTTGGCATGGGTTTGGAATGTGACCACTTTATCTTGAAGCACACACACGTTTTCTAAAAACCACACATTTTGTGGTGAAGGTCAGGGGGTTCAAGGAAAATAATTTATCAGTGGAGAAGTGTACTTGACACCTGAGAGGGCTTATATGACTTACAAAATATAGCTGAGATTGTGAACAGTTACCAAGGTGCATTTACTGTCTGAAAGGTTGTCTTCAAAGTATTATACATACATACAAATTTAACAGGTGAATGACAGATAAATCATCCAATCAGTTCTGCTAGAACTGCTGCCCGTTTCCACTTTTGATGAAGCACACCTCTGTTTTTCTTCAGGATTTGGAATACATAGGCATACAACAGAGTTCTGTAATGTTGTTTTTGTACCAGTAGAGGGAGCAGTAGTTCCATTTATTACCACAGCCACATACCACTGAGTTAGTACTGCCAGCTAGAGATAATGAGCTTGTTACAGTGGGAATATCAAGGAAGCATCGAGAGCTAAACCTTATTAACTGACTGTGTGTGTGTGTGTTTGTGTGTGTGTGTGTGTGTGTGGGTTCATGGTGCACTTACATAAGGGTCGTCCTCCTCACACTGGTCATCTGGGGCCGTGGGATCAGACTTTAACACTAGCTGCTGGATGGAGCCCTGGATAGAAAAAGAGGGAGCAGGGAGTCAGTGTGTTATGTTGCGTAGTAACTTCTGTTTGTTTCACTGCATCCAACTGAGAAACAAACTTCCCACGCACCCTGACACTCTTTCTCCACCTTCTGTTCATCTATCTCTCTGTCCCTACACCAGTATAACTACACACACACCGTCACACACATCTGGTAATAGGCACGTGTCTCCCTCTGGCCCCAGCTGTTGGCACTCAAGAGACAATTTTCACGGTAAAATTAAAATCCCAATCTGCAATTCTGAGCATATTTATTCCAAGTATGTAAATTATTTTGAAATGTCAAGTTTTGGGACATCTTGGTGATTCCAGGGGAATACCATGGAACTGTGACAACACCGGATGAATCTTGCTTATATATGGGACCTTGGTTACGCGTCTTTCTCTTTCACCACCGTAAACAATCCAGTAAAGCCGACGAGCCTGCTGTCACTCTTCCAAATGACCTCTATGGAAAAGTTCAAATGCTACCATATTTCCTTGATATTTCTGCAGGTTAAGTGTGCAGTATGAGATACAATACACTTGCACATCTCATACTATCAGTGGACCCCGACTGATAGACATTATCAGCCGATGTTGGCCAATCACACATTTATCTTGGTATCTCGTGTATTTGAGACATATATGCAAAACAACACAGATCACTTGAATCAGTGTTATCATTAAATAATTTGCCAGTACACAGCATTGTTAACAATAATTTGTACAACAGCGAAGTTGTAAAATATGTAACCTCTAGGACAGGCTACATATCTTTATAACAACTGAATCATTACAAATTCCTTGCTGCAAATTTGTGTTTTTATGTCTTAAAAAAATATCAGTGACTACATCTTTAATGTAAAGTTTTTACTCCCAAATGGTGCGGTTTGGTTTTTGTTCTTGGGGCATCAAAGTGTCCGATGTGAATGCCAATATAAGCCCCAAATATGCGCTATCGATGTTAACAGGCTGATCTGCACTGCCTGACAAAATCTGACAGCAACAACTACATTTTGTGTGTTTTACAGATCAAACCTCGTGGCTAAGCTTTAGGTTTAATCTCCCAGTTACATCACATAAACTGATAACCCTGTTTGGCTTTGCAGGGCAGTGTGTGTGCTGCGTACAGTACACAATACAAGATCGGCTCCTTAGTGGTGCGCGCCAGCGGTCCGATCTCTAGTAAAGGCGTGCTAAAGTTTATTGATGGTGAGTGCGGGCCAGAGCACAAACAACTGTTTTTAATGCAACACATCACAATCAATGAAACAAGTGGAGGAGAAAGGAGTGAGGAACAAAAAAGAGGGAGAGAGAAAGAGATAGATGGAGAGAGAAACAGGGTGGGTTCGGGTTAGGGCGGCAACCCAATCAGAGACATCTGTTTTCGCTGTAAACAACATGCATGAAACAAACAAAGAATGCAACACGCAACCGGCTCTGCACCGCCATGCAAATCATTCCATTGTTATGAAAAACGGCTAATAATGGGGGATGATTTGATGGGTCAATTTGTAAACTTTTTAATTACATGAGTGACTTGTCAATGATTGAAGGCCGTGGGAGGATTTGTCACTGCCAGGCCGACTTGATTGACAGTTATTGTTGCTTGCTCAAGAGCTTTGCCCACACACACAACTACGCCTCTAACACAGATGTCTGCACTCAAACCTACCTTGGAAACTATATTCATCCAAACACACACATAAACACACTCATAACATGGTCAGTAGGGGATTTCGAGTGGTGCTGTTGATACAGGAGTGTGTGTGTGTGTGTGCGTGTGTGTCTGGGGAGACAAAAGACAGCTGTTGCCGAGACCAAAACAACCACAACAACGATGCAAACAGCCCCTAAACCTGATATAGACCCTTAAGCAGTGAGGGCCAGCAAAATGTCTTCAATTTGAAGTATTTTTCCTAATTTTTCAGTCCTCATGAGGACATTTGATCTTTATAAATATAGAAGTATGAGAAAACACACACACATACCAAGACATTACCCAAATGAAAGAAACACATGGTGGTGAAGAGCTGCACAGTGGAGAAAATCTGACATGACAACATGATCGTTTGAGAAATGAGAAAACCCCAAAGGCTTTTCGTTCAAAGATGATGAGAACAAAGGAAAGAAAAAAGGGAACAAAGAAGTGAAGAGGAAAGAATAAAGGAGTGAAGTCGGATTTATGAGGGAGGAATTGTTGCCAAAGCAACAAGGGAGCAATGTCATGGATACACTGGTCTGCAACTGCCGCTGGCCGATGTGTGTGTCCGCCTGTGTGTATGTGAATGTGAATATGAATGTAAAACAGCTGGCCTTTTGCACCGTCTGGATGCACCATTTGATCAGCGAAGCAACTTTTAATCAATTATCAATGTAAACAGAAAACAGTGAAGTTTGACCTATGCATATGTGAGGTATGTGTTCAAATGCATTTCTGTGAAGCTGTGTGTGTGTGTGTGTGTGTAAGCCAACTATGCACATCTGTGTGTTTTGTAAACGTGGTAAGAGACAGAGTTTTGTACGAGTTTATTGGCAGAGCGCTGCTGCTGCTGTGTGGCTGTTATCGTTCTCCCTAGGTGGAGATGGAGGATCTCAGACAGAGCTGCCAGTCCAAACACTGCGAACAGCTGGAAACCACGGCTGACTACTGGTCCTCTTTGTCTGACGGAAAGAGAGAGGGAGGGAGAGAGAGGTCGATGGGAGAATAATGAACAGAGGGGGCTTATGCTGCCTTCGTTTCAACCAGGACCACATTGAGGGAGCCGAGCGGCCATCCAACTGTCTAACGTAGCGTGCGACAATAACGTGAAATCTCACCCACGTTACTCATAGTGAAATATGCTATGGAACCATAAGGCAATGCTGACGTCACTTACGAGATCTATTGGCCTATAAGATGGGAACTGAGGCCTCATTTCAGAGGTCGAGTTCCTCCGGTTTCAGTTTGAGTGATGTGAGGCCGCTGTGTGTTGCAAGAAGTGAGGGATGAGATGAATGCAGCATTAAGAGAAGGGAATAAAAAAAAAAGAGTAAAGAGAAAAAGATACGGGCTGTGGTTAAATAATCTTTTTGCTTTGGAAGTTTCCTGAGTGAAATACCCCTCAAGTATCTGAATGGCAACCACAATAAGAACTGGCCCTCAGGAGCTTTAATGCTTCCTTTCCTATCTCCTTGAGCATAGGAGACACGGGACCATCCTTTAGAAAAGGAAAGGAGATGATGCCATCCCACAATTCCTTGCAGTAGCAACATTTCAAGCGACCCACCATTCAGCCACTTCAATTTCAAGGCGTTTACTGAGTTTTGATGTTGTTATCAAGATATTACTTATAATCATCATAATCAAAATATTACCGCAGAAGTCTGTCTTTGAAGAGAATGCATAGGAGACATTTTTGTCCAGACAATGTTTTAAATTCAACATGTTTGACAGATGAGAATGATGATATGTACAGTAGCAGATTTGTAAGCCTAACATGCTGTATATATCTTGCAGGAATCTAACAATTACTATCATACAATCATACTAATTAGGATTCATGTCAATAAATATGAGCGGACAGGAGCGTGAGTGTGAGCAACCATATTCTTTTTTTATTTCAATTCCAGCCTTTGCTAAAGAAGTAATATTTTTCAACCTGTTGTCCTCATTTATATATCCTGCATGAAAGAACATGATAAAAACGCACAGGGCAAAGTATCAATTTTTGCACTCTCCCCTCAGCAGACCCACATCAATAACATCCGCCGTCTCATGTACGTGCAGCCGGACTCTTGCAGCACAGCGGTCGTCCTTTCATAAGTCCTTATGAATTCTCCCTCACATCTTTCCTTGACCTCATGATGTTTTCCATCAAGGTCAAGGAAAAGTTGATAGGAAAAGACATAGGATGTATTATTTTTTCTTTTTTTGGACTATTTGCCACAGCCCCAGTCCCACACGCTGCCAGGTGGTGAAATGCGCCCTCTGGTGGTCATAGGGGTCTTCAAGCTCTTGAGCGACTGGCTTCGAAAAGCTGATACTAGTCAGCTGTAATGGACGTGGTTCATTTTTGAGGCATTTGTCACCAAAAATCATTTCACCAGTGAATTCTTGATATTAAATCAAGACACATTTTAATGATGTTGCATCAAACAATGCATACTTGTTGCTATTTTATGAGTTGTGAAGCGTGCCACAGGTTCTGAGAGTAGTTATCTAATTGTATTTCCCCATTTGGAATTGCAGGTTTAACAATAACCATGACGCATAAACCACATTTTTTTTTAAAGGTAGCCTATCTCTTTGTGTTTTATCACGTTTGTCATGTGAGGCCCTCCGAACTCCTTGACTTAATTTTCATGCTCAACTTGAAGGATTACTTCAAAAGTCCACTGGATAAACTGAAGCATTTTGGAGATATGGTGTAACGGTGCTGATGTTTGGACATTATTTGATGTGATGGGACCAGATGTGTTTGCTAGCAGATCTGTGGCAAAACTAAGCCTCTCCAGATGCAGTTAACAAAGGCGAGAGCGGGAGACATAGGGAAGGAGCGGGAAAGAGAAACAGACAAATGGAAAGATTCTGCCTCATTTGAGCACAGCCTCTTGTTGTCTTTTCCCACAGTAACTGTAAAGTGCTATCCCTGAAAATTCATCCTCTGGGCTTTACGCTCATTCTAAACATATGAGGAAATTGTGTAAAACATATAATAGGTAACAGTCTAGGCCTGAGAAAGTTGTAACAGCTGAAAGCTCTACGTTTTAGAGATATGAACCGGACCTGAGTGAGCTGATTTAGATCTGACATGGTTATATGCTGTTTTGCAAGTGAACCTGAGCTATTTCTTATGTCATGACGTAAATACCAAAGTCAGAGTTGGTTTTACATCACATTTGGTTGTAAATCAATCGGAGAAGAAAAAAATAAAATTGGTTTCAGCAGCAAACGTACTCCCCTCCTGAAACCAAGAATTCCTGTATAAACACATTCGCCTTTCATGTCTCATCGTATTTCTTTGAAACTCTCCTCAGATTTCGCTACTAAAAATTTTATGAGAGGAAAATAGCTGCTTGGCGATAAGAACTTTCCACTGTCCTGGATAAAAGCATGTTGTAGTTTGTTAATCACACATGCTTACATGACAAGAAATCGGGGGAGACAGAGAGGACAAAGGCGTCAGTGTAACAGCCCTGCCATGTATTTTAAAAGTTTAAAGAACGCAGGCTGTGTTTTCCAGTTTACCCATAGGCCAGAGGCTGATTTTATGGGAAACCCCATTGTTGGCACATTTTATGTTATGTGCTCACCCCTTATTAAAACTGAATATTCCTGTAATACTGAGTGGAAAAGGTTCAGATTTGACGTCTTGGTGACATCAAAGGCCAGTTTCTGCCTTTAGGACACAGTTGTTCCTGATCCGGGCTTAAAAATATAGCCAAAGACGGAGTACATTTCCATTTTAAACAATACGTATGAAAGAGAAGAGAGCATCAGCAAAATTTCCCAAATGTAAATTAAAATATATACTGCTTGTCATTCATGCACTCCTGAAGACATGTGGTCATTCACTCCCTGTCTCCTGTGGTGGCCATAAAGCTGCCAGCAGCAACTATTGTGTTCATGCCTCAGATGCAAAATAGGCAAACGCCCAAGCACCACGTTTGGTTCTGCTAGTGGCAGTGACTCCAGCCATCCACACTGCTTTCCGCTAACACAAAGAATGAGGGGAAAGAAGTCGTATAAATGCAGTTATCACAGCCAATACCTTTTATTTTTCTCAGTTCCTGTACACACTTGTAAATGTAGCCTCATCCAGACTTACCACAAACCTCTCCAGGCCCGTGCCCCCTGCGTTCCCCACAAAGATCCCAGAGCTGGCCTCAAAGGTGAGGGGCTGAGGGCTCCTGGTGAAGGCGACTCGATGGTACTCCTCACAGTCCATGTAGAGACGCACCTGAGAGACAACACCAGATGAACATTCATTAAGATTCATAAAGATACAAAATAAACTTCCCTGAAAATGGCTTACTCCTTTTCGTTAGTTAAGAATCATAAGCTCTGTTTATAACAACTTCCCAGCCTTATAAAATCAAGTAAAGGGTGATAAATGTTGCCTATTTAAAAATCTATATATTATTATTGAGTAATTAATTGTGATATGCTGGTATATTCATCCTTTAAAACATCATGTTCCAGATGTTCCAGATCGTATGGCAGTGGTAATGTTAGTGTTACTGTTTCTCAAAAATTACTGTTTTGTGCAGACCAGTACACCCCGACAGACTCCCAGTAAGGATACAACTTTTACTACACTATTTACCTCATGAATCATCATCTCTGAAATTATAACCACCAAATGATAGATCAGTTTATGTGATAAATGACTAAAACCAGTACTTAGCAGACATATAATCGATTAATGTCCTGTTGATCCACTAGTTGGACTGACTTCAGCACTAATTTCCAGCCAAATCAGACGCAGTGGCACACAAATTAAAGCAACATTGACTAAACACAGCAAACTGAGCACACTGTACCCACCTCGGCCCCCTGTACAGTCAGGGTGAACCTTGCCCATCTTCCTGTAAGGTCTCCCATCTTGAAGGAAGCAGCTTCCTGGGTCCCACCTGGAGTCCCTGGGTCGGTGTAGTACAGCACAACCCTCTGGGAACCATCCTCCACCGCAGACAACGCAACGCCCAGGTGCACAACCTTTCAGGAGAAATAAGGAGATTCACATTCACAAAACTGTCCTTTATTGTCTTTAACTACGCATAGATCGACAGGTTCCCAGTCTCACTTGGCTAAAGATGACAGAGTCAGAAAGATTAAATCAGGATCTATCGAAGTCTGGACTGTATACAATGACGGAATGAGAATCGCTGAAGCAATCATGGACATACTTATTAGGTATGTAATGTTTAGAAAGCTTTGTAAAGACTAGTAAATTACCAAACAGGAAGAAGAGGCTGAAGGGTACTCTGTGGTTAAGGTTAGGAAAAGGTTAGGGTTAGTCAATAAAATGGAAACTGGACGCATTCTCAGTCGTATATGAAAGGTCTCACTGGAAACGGGAATTGAATTTGGGTCTTGTGGGTGAAAGTCCTGTCCTCTTGTTCATCATACTACATCACAGTCCCCCTGATGCCAAAGAGCGCCTTTGGGTTCTAATAGGTGCCTTTCGGACATGACCAAGCTGTGGTCTTTGACGCCCTGGGAGTGAGAATGAGTTGAAATATTTAACTCCACTTGTGCGCACTGCCTCACCTTTTGGTACGCATCTGTAATGGCGAACAGCACGCCGCCACGCCGTGTGGTGGGCTTGGCTGTGACCGTGATGGCAAACTCCTGGTAGAACGGGTCAGGGATGAAGGACTTGGTGAGTCGGCCCACGTTGGCGTCCGGTCCAAAGCTGTAGGCGGGGTAGCCCTCGAATCCCGTAACGAAGGAGACGGAGGGAGGGAGGGGGACGCCGATCAACTCTGTCAGATCCAAGTCACCCTGGGAACCACGCTCTGCAAAAAAAAAACAACACAGAGAAGAAAGAAAACACTGTTAGTAGAGGGGAAAAAGGACCCACAGGTAGCTGATGAAAAGGGAAGTACATCATTGGACTACTGAGACCTTCACCAAACAAAAATAAACTGAGTTAAAAAGTCATCAAACAGTCGTTTAAATAAACAGTTATGAGGGGGCAAAAAAAGTAATTGCTGCCACATGGAAACAACATAACATAAAAGGGTTAAACCATCAGACTTCGCTGGAAAACTTTGCAGAACTTGCCCATCATGCATCTGCTCTCCATTGGTGCCAAAAGCCTTTTTTTCCACCATTCCTGTGATTGTTCTATTCATGATGCAGGACAAATCTTGCAAAATGTTTGTATCCGTTGCACTCAAAGAAATGAATAAAAAATAATGTGCTTGATGATATTGAATAAATAAATAATCAATGGAAAATGAAAAAAAAAATGGTTTTGACCGTTTCACCCTAGCCACCTCTTTCTAGCACCTACAGTAAAACCAGGTAGTCCACAAATCCCTGCTGATCTCCTGCATGAGCCCTCTGGATCCTCCTAAGACGGCCTGGGTGGTGCTGACTCGCTGGACATGCTGATCTCTGACAGGATGTCAGATACGCCCCACAAAGTTTGCCAAGAGGATGAGAGAGAAGAGACAGAAGCACTTCCATCTGTCTGACGCCTTCAGCGATGTCATATCATCCCGATATTCTGCACTCGTGCATGCCTGAATACACGCACACACACACGTGCGCATCACACACTGTCTTTGTCTCTCTGACAGACGTATACACACAAGTTTCTCTTTCTTTGCCTCTCACTATCTCTTTGTCTTTATATCTCCCTTTCTCTTTGCCTCTCTCTCTCTCTCTCTCTCACACACACACACACACATATTGACACACACACTCCACTACACCTGGTTCTCCTTAGTGGGGAGACCCTTGAAACAATTGTCTGTTCTTTGGGAGTGTATGGGGCAGCGGGGTATAGCAGCTGGGCATCTGGAAGGCATTAGGCTAGACTAATACACACGTGCTGCTCAGTGGCAGCTCCTGTAAATTAGGCTTACCGCGTGGTGTTTGGGCATGTGTGTGTGTGTGTGTGTGTGTGTGCGGGAAGGAGAAAGACACAGACAGAAAGAATGGGGATAAGAGACGTCCATGACTGTAGATGCATGTGTGTGTGTGTGTGTGTGTGTGTGTGGCTAGTCCACACTGCTGCTAGGGCTCCCTACAGCGAGAGAGGCACATTCCCTTCCTCCTGGATTAATTGGACTAATCCCTACCGTCTATGGCAATTAAAAAATAACAGTGAATTGCAATCCACACCACTCCTCTGTGCAGTTTGTGAGTCTATGGAATATCTGGAAAAAAAAAAGAAAAAAAGAACTGGATTGTATTTGTTCTAGCCACCAGTACTCAACAGGAGTGGTTTTAATAAAAGCGTTTCTAGTTTTTATCTCCGCACTTGGAGTACAATCTTTTTCCATGTAACTGAAGCCAAAATGAGAAAGAGAAACACTTCAGAAGACGTTAGCACAGATCAGTCCCTGGGTCAAGTAACACTGGTGAGTATCATAATTATTAGCGCTATGAATGCAAAATATTTTAAAGATCCACTTTAGGGTCAATTGAGATTTAAGGGAAGATATTAGGCGCTTTGGAAACTCCAGTGGAGCCCTGAGGTTTCCAAAGATACAACATATGTCCTGATGAATTATAAAACAATGTATAAAACGATGCACGTCTAGATATTTTCTATTTGATGCAATGGTGCAGACATAAAACAATGGCATAGGCTTTGAATATTTCACTCAATATAAGTGTGATGTGGCTGTGAAGTGTTGCAACCAGCAGTTACAGAATATATATATGTGCCATTGTCACATAAATAATTTTTTTTCATATTATATAAATAGTAATAAAAAAAATCTGACTTTGAAGATATACTTAAGGGGTAATTTAAGCGAAGACAAGAGTTCAAGGCGTTGATCACAGAAAAAGCATCTTTAATTTGTTTCACTGCTCTCTTGTGGTTGTCCTAAATTTCCAGGACTCATATTGTCTTGATGCAGTTAACTCCACCCATCTGGCACTTCAAACAAGCTAAAACAATTGCTAAGATTTATCTCCCAAATACACTATGACCCATTTCTGGTTCCAGACGGGCCTGAGTGCCTGGCTGGCGGGCTCTGCTGCCTGCATCGCCTCGAGACAGAGCGCTGGACGTCGCTCTTCATCTTCTCTGTGTCGTCAACATGCAAATCCAGCCAAAGTGTATCAGCCAACGTTCCCACAGCTCAGCCTGTCACCCCGGCTCTGGCGCCCAAAAAGTGACATCACTGCAGATGTTCCTTGCGATAGCCCAGTGTCTTAACAGCTGGACAGGTTACCGTGGAAACACAGCGAGACTCTCTGGCCTCCGTAAAGTTCCCATGATGCTCTAGCAACCCAATACCTCAGGGAGGACAAGGGCTTTGCCAAATCATTGTAGAAATCAAGCTGCGTTCCTCTTTGCATTGCGTTAATGCTCTGTGCATCATCACCTGGCCATCTTTGACAACGGGTGACTGCAATTAAATAATATTTGCTTGTAATCAAACCGGCATGTTTGCGGGATCTGGCTGCATGGCTGAGTTTTGTATGCATTCGTCATAAGAAAACTGCGAATAATGAAACTAGAGCAGTGAAAATGTAAAACACTCCAGTACAACATAATGTTAGCAGTGAGATACAGCTGTGTAATGGAGCCCAGGAAGTGACATCTCAGTGTAATCAGGTTTGGCCGGACCTTAACACCACCTGCGCTGGAACAACACACTAAAAAGAAAGAGGAGAGGAAGAAAAGTCCCGGGGAGACAGAGTACGCTCTGCAGCCAGTGTTAACAGTAATAACTTCAAGGTGCTTCAAAGGAAGTGCAGGTCATGCTGTTGCTGTGTTGTTAAGTTTTTGAGTCATCGGGGAATACCGCTGGCGTTGGAAAAGTAAACTCCCTTTCCTGGGAAAGGGAAGCTGTCCTGGACCACTGGCGATCACAATCACTGTAATCACCAAGTGAAAGTACAAGAGATATGCTCTTAATTTCACAGAACACACTGACACACTTGGTACATCAAGATATCAAATTCGTGGCAAAGGGACGGTGCAAGACATTTAATGGCCAGTAAAACCCTTTAAGGCACGTAAAAAAAACCCAAAAAAACTGTTTTTCACCTTTTTGTGCCCATTTTGTTGTTTGGTGGTGTATTTTCTCATTCCCTTGGATCCTTAGCCAAGCTGATAACTCTGATCAAGTGATATAGCGGGGGAAATTTTTCCTGCTATCTACAACAATGATTAACTTCAGGTTTTGGTATTAACCCCCCAGAATCAGTATCAATTTCTGCATTGATAGTCACCTGAATTAATCATAATGCAATGCAACAACAAGACATGGTGTGTTTTAAGCTAGGGGCAACTGCAGCATTCAGGGAAATGCAAAATGAAGAACATGTAAAGTGAACAGCAACCATAATGGGTCCCATAATGTGGGGCTCTGTGGTAGGGCCAGTTTATATTCAAAATGCTGGTTCCCTGTGTCAGAATGTATCATTCCCTTGGTTTCATTCAAAACGGAGCAGAGGCTCAGGAATTGGCTCAATCCAGTCCTTTCCTCAAGCTTAAATCGTGGGTGAAAATAAGAAGGGTTGAGGAAAAAGAGGGTATTCCAAACAAGTCAATTACAGCACATACCACACACACAAAAAATCTCCTTGAATGAACTCAACATCACAGACTCTAGTAGTGTAAGATGGATTTTTCCATTTTTATTCTATAATTCCTATAAAATAATCACCTATTCCTACATAATATCAGTGCAGCAGATGAGCAGGAAGGAAAAATAAAAAAATTTTAAAAAATAAACTAAAAAATAAAATACTCCCCTTTCCGGCTACAGAGGTTAATGCGGGATATAAAATTAATCAACACATAAATTCCTCTTGAAATCCTGGCACAATGGGCTCCTGGGGCAGCAGTTTTAGTGCATGCTGTAATGGAAGGCTAGATTAACTTAGATTAGTTTTTTTGTTGGGTTTTACGTGTGTGTGTGTGTGTGTGTGTGTGTGTGCACGCGTGTGTGTGTGTGCATGCAGTTCACTGTGTGCATCCGACTCTGTATGTGTGCATTTCTGTCACAGTGTGTGTTTACAGTGATATCTAGGGTTTGCATGCCTGCTCTCCGTCCAGATGGAGCCCAGTCGCTCCACACAGCACTCCTTCCAGCGGGCTGTTTCCTAAGTGGGGCAGTGTGTTGCAGGGGTGTGTGTCCCTGACTGAGAACGTCCCGGAGCAACACATTGTTATGACAAAACCCAGCTTGTTATGAATAGTGGGAACGGCAACACTCTGCCTTTGCTTAAAACCACGACTTGAAGGATATTAAGAATGCTGTTCCAGGATTAGATAGCCTGAATGCTTGCAAACTTGACTGACAGCACACAGCTTAACACAGTCACCGGACATTAAAGGAGAGCATGTAACCTAAGTCCTTAGTTTATGATACTTTTGCAGAGTGGAACCTCTCCATTTCAGAGAGTGCATGACAAGTTCCAGTCCAGTCACCATGTAAAAATGTTGGCATTTTATGTTTCTATCAACCGAGGATATGTTGAAATGTCACATTTACTATTTAGGAGGTAAGCGGCGTGATGGATGACACAATAAACAGGACTTTGCCTCTGCAGACTGAGGTTCGCATCCCGTCTCAAGTGAGACCTGTGCTCATTTTTAGCTAATAATCGCTGGCTAACGTACATAACTATAAAAAACTTTAGCCAACGTTTTCGTAACAATGACCATGACCTTTACCTAACCTTAACCATGATGATGAACCTTTTTCCGAACCATAACCATGTAGTTCTGGTGACTTATGAAAGTGGTTAAAGTGGCTAACATGAGCTGCTCTTAGCCTTAGCGTTCATGCATTAGCGCATTGGTGTTAGCATTGGCGTGTTAGCATTCATGCCACTGTAAGCGTTTGCACATGCAAGAATGCTAACAGTCACATGACACCGATGCAGGCTCCACCACATTAGTTATCGGTATTTTTGGTTCAGTAACACTGATATTTCAACGCATTTGTAAGTTTGCAGAAATGTAAAATGGCATTTTATTCGAGGATGGGTTGGACTTTCAGGTAAGTGCATATTTTACTATAATACAACTCTTCATAAACAAAAAAATTCATTAGATAATCTTCATAAAGGGTTTATTCTCCTTTAAGAGGTTACCCATTCTGGAAACCTTCTTGAGCTATTATTATTCAAATTAAAATGTATTTTACTCCATTTTTTTTTTTTTTTTTTACCATTTATAAAAAAGTTGTTTGCAGGTTCGAGATACACAAATAACTTGTTGAACATCATGTGCATAATGTCAGCCAGAGAGAAAATGTCTTAAATTCAGTGAATTATTCTGTAAACAAAGCCACCAATATGTGTCAACAGGGGGCGCCACACTGCTGTTAGGAACTGCTCACAGCTTTAAATTCTGGTCCCTTGTCAGGGTACAATGTCCAGACTACATAATCCTGTTTTTTTATTGTTTCCATCTGAGCACTCTGCTCAGCAAAAACCTCGCCTGTAGAGCTCCTCTGTTATTAGCACAGTTGGCAATACATGTTACTGAGGGTTATCCAGTTCAAGTAATAAATGCTGAATTAGTCTGAACACCCCTAGCAAGGACAGTTAAGTCTGAGTTAAAGCAAAAAATTAAAAAAAAAAAAAAATGCTGGGTGAAATCGAACACGCCAGCACACACTGTACAAATGGAATAATGAAGAGAATCCTGGTTTAAACAGAACAGCAAGTGCAGACGGCTCAGGGCAAAACTCTTTGTACATCAAGTATCATGTGTTAACTTTTAAGTGAGCACTTAATAAAACACATTCACACACAGTCAAATGCTGGTGCACGCACACACACACACATTTTGCACAGTAGATAGAATAAGAGAAATACGCAGAGAAAATCAATTGCTTTGGTGGAGGTCTGGCTTCAGCTTTGGTTATTATAAAAGAGATGCTGGTATTGGCCAGTGGTTCATTTCATTGGCAATTTCAAGCTGGTTTTGGCTCGCAAGAAATTATGCTCCTCTACTTGGTGTGGATTAGGATGTCAATCTGGTGTGTTTGGGCCAGGAGCCACTTCGGTTTGCAGGCCACAGACACACTACAGAAGGGAAGAAAGAAAGAAAGAAAGAAAGAAAGAAAGAAAGAAAGAAAGAAAGAAAGAAAGAAAGAAAGAAAGAAAGAAAGAAAGAAAGAAAGAAAGAAAGAAAGAAAGAAAGAAAGACAAAGAAAAATGAGGAAAGTGACAGTACAGACATGGCCTATTTTGGCGCAAAAGAAATTACGCTCTTCTACTTGGTCTGGATTAGGATGTCAGTCTGGTGTGTTTGGGCCAGGAAAGACTCTTTGTAGGCCAAGGATGGCCAGGATGAATTCCTATAAGAAAGAAAGAAAGAAAGAAAGAAAGAAAGAAAGAAAGAAAGAAAGAAAGAAAGTACAGACATGATGGCTGGTTTTGGAGCACAAGAAATTATGCTCTTCTACTTGGTGTGGATTAGGATGTCAATCTGGTGTGTTTGGGCCAGGAAAGACTTCTGTTTGTCGGCCAAAGATGGCCAGGATGAATTAATATTCCTATAAGAAAGAAAGAAAGGGAGAAAGAAAGAAAGAAAGGAGGTCTCAGACGTATCGGCCATAATAAAGCAGTGGTGATGGATGTGGCCTTTGGACGGGTTTAAGTGGTGGCGGCCAAAGTCATTCACCAGTCAGTCAGTCCGCAGCAGTCTGTAATGACCTGTCTCAGGTAATGAAGGACTCTGAGTCTGGAATCTAATCAAACCTCAATCATGTATAAATCCGCGGCACGCATGCACATACTTTGACGGACACACTTACACACCGCATATGCACAGACGTCTACGGACACACACACATTCTGAAGCATGTGCATCCACGTAAACACACAGACCAACACTTGTTTCAGTGCAAATGGATCCTAAATGGTGTTCGCGTCATGCAAAACCTTATTGTTATGTAGTAAGGGCTCTGCAGCTGCGGTGACACCACATGTTACAGACATGAGCCACTCCTCTCTCTGTCCAAGGTCCTGTTTCACCGCATGCAAGCGCGTCAACCTTTGTCTATCACTTTCCCCTTATTCATTTCTTTAGAAGGTGTTGTTTTAGTGTTTCATTTGATCTTTTTCTGCTCAGCACTTTGTTAATCATGTTTTTAAAAAAGCAATTTACAGATAAGCTTCATTAGGTTTTTTATAAATTCAGAACAACAATGTTTTGGTTCTTCGACCTTCATCTAAGGATTGGGTCTAAGGACTGAAATGCTTTTGTGAAGTGTAATAAATAAGAAAGACAACTGCAATAAGAAGACAATGTGCTGGAGCCTACTTTTCTCCTTGTGCTTATATCTACACCTTCACTGAAGGATTTCAACTGCACACACCACTTCTTTTCTCCTGATACCGTCTTACAGGGCAACAATTTCAGCAGGTCACCAAGCCGTCTCTCTCTGAACTCCTACGGACACATGCGTGCTGAAATGTGAAAATGGTCAATCACAGTAAAATGCTGCGAAGTCACTTTAAAGTCGCTGTGGTTCGTGCGGTGATTACAGAGAACAACGGCAGGAGACGGTAGAGCAAAAGCACGATATTTAAATCAGTCAAATAGCGCATAAAATTGGCACATACAGTACAGAGACCAGGGAAATAAAAACTTGGCTATATCAGTCGCAGGCGAGGCATTCCAAGTTGAAGCTCCTCATCAGGCAGCATCCTGCATAGCCAACTTTGTGTTCCCTGCCCCCAAATCCGCCAATTTTATGCGCTATTTGAGCAAATTAAATATACTTTTGCAATTCAAGTGGTCTCCCATCTCCCATTTTGCTGAATGCACAGAGCAGACCGATCATTCCAGGTCGTCCTCACATTTAGGTGATGACACGAAGCTGGAACGATTACATAAGACACTGATCTGCTTCAAACATCACTTCTATTCTATTCTATTCTATTCTCCTGCTAGCAAGCCTCTGTGTTGGGGTCTCCAAATGACCTTTACAGTCTAGTTCCTGCAGGTTAAACTTCAAAACAAAAGACTTTAATCGTCTTCATGGGTCCTTTTAGAAATTATTCAGTGTGAGTCCAGTGTTTGACTGACAGGCAGAGGTGATGTCAGCCACATGTGGTTGTGAAAACCGCAAACTGCTTGTTAAATTGAAATGCCCACACAACCTGTTTGTGTCCGTGTGTGTGCAACTATCTGTAAGCGTGTCTGTGTGTGCTCGGCGTTTGTGCACGTATGAGTGTGTGCACGTGGTCATGGGAGGCTAGAGGCCTTCCACTTAGCACAAAGCCAGTCTGTTAGCGCCGAGCTAAAGCGGCGAGTCAACACAGTCATTAGCCAAGGAAAGCAGTGCTAACTGCTAATGCTCTCTCCTTGATCAAAGCCTCCCAGCACTTAGCAGAGGAATGAATGGGGCTCGTTCAGGGTGACCTCAGAGACAGTCCCTTTTTTTTTGTATTTGCAAGACTGTCTGTCCAAAGAGATTAAGCTTGTCTGTGTTGGTGCAACATGCAAAGAAATGGGATGATGCATTTCACCACTGAGACACTGTTAATTCTGTGACATGCTCATCACTTTGCATATACAATCATGCAAAGAATATTTATTTCCAACAAAAAAAGACCACAAGATTGCACTACTTCTAATCCTCACTCCTATTCTTAAACACTTTCCTGTTGCCATCTTCAAGCTCACAGTCTGAGCACTGCAGGCTTTGTGCAGAAGCTAATGAGAGTAGCAGCTTATATTTTTTGTTATTTGTTATGTAGCTTCATGTCTGAGGAATGTGATGGTCATCTTTCAGTAAATACGTGATCATCATTTTCAAGTAGGAGTGTGATATTCATGTATCTTAGGAATGCAACAGTCATGCTCACATATGGATGAGAGGCTTAGGGCCAAATGCATAGAGAGTCGGGCTAAAATGCAGAGAATGTGTCAGAGTCAGCCCGCTGTGGGATTTGTGCAGGTTGATGCAACACTTCAGAGCACATTATCCACAACAGAGGGTTTGTGGTCGATTGCATCAATGTATTGATCGCATTGGGAAAAACAGATTGCATCATGTTGCAGGCACCTTGCTCCAACATTTGAACCATCTGAGCTGCACCCGGAGGAAAAACAAAGCTGTGCTAGGCGAGTTTTTTTTTTTTTTTTCTTCAGTAATGCATCCATCTGGGGCAACAACAGAGAAATGTGTCCCATTATCGCTTATTAAAGCTACAGTGTGGAATTTTTACATACAAATAAATTTTTGTTGCATTCAATCTAATGCCAAACAAGCTCACACAGTGATGATTAAGCATCCAACACCTAAACTCTACTGCAAAGCTAGTTTCTGTGGCGCCGGTCCTGCGCTGGTGCACAGCAGACCTTAACTGGCATGTTTTATATCAACCACACCTCACAATTTCTACTGGAACTGTGTAATTGAAATTATAGCATGTATAATTACCTCATCTGACAATTCCATGACTGTATCAGTGTTTTTTCCCTATTTTTCCTTGCATATGAAGACTGAAGGAAATCCAGAAGCATACTTTTCAAGCAGCATTTAATTTGCTGCCACAAGAGGGAGAAAACTCACAAAGAACTGGAAAGGTTTATGAAATTGATGCCAATTTCAAACTCATGAGTCAGGTATGATTACTGGTGTGGGAAATCTTTTCTCCAATAGGAAAAAACAATTTGGCTGAACCAGCTACATTTTTTTTACCACCCATACCAGACAGTATGCATTAGAAATGTAGGTAATAGGACTTTACATGTTATTTGTGTCACATAACAGGATGTCTGGGTAATGAAGTCCCTCAAACGTTCAAAAATCCCAACAGTTATCTCTCACTGCCACTAGGGGCTGCCAAAGTGCTGTATTTCCTTGTGCAGCTTTAATATTGAAACACAAAATTCGTTCAGGGTCTTGGCCTCACTTTGGTGTCATCATTGAAATGCCAGTATCATCAAACTCAGTGTAAAGAAACAGGAGACTCCACTGAATCTCACACCCTGTACAGTTCAGCGCTACAGTTCAGCTTTTTCCACTGTATTTTAAAGCAAATAAACTGCGACCTTTCAGGAAATTTTGTCATCAAAACGCACAAAATGAAATCTGTTTATGTTTCTATCTAGCTATGATGTTACACACGCATTTCAAACACTTGGCTCCAGCTGTCCTCATTAAGTAGGAGGACATTTTCCACTATAAAGTCGACATGAGCGGTCCTTTCTCTAATAACACAGCAACCGGGTATCAACACAACACAGCACAGCCGATTAGTGGAGACAGCTTTTACAGCTATTTAAATTTCAAGTGCTTATGAGATAAACCAGATGTTTTACAGGAATCTGAATAAGGCATTTCAACCCTCGCCATCCTCCCTGCTGGAAGACAGCCAGCGACATTTCCACAGGTATTTTAATTCATATGTGAATAGCTCTCTCTCTCTCTCTCTCTCTCTCTCCTCTCAGCTATCAACAGGCTCCATTTGACCATGCTTATCAGGGCAATCGCTGGTTTTTAAAATTTATTCTGCTAACAAATTTAGGAGCCAATCATTTTCTGCCACAACGAGCGTTTGGAGCCACATGGGAGTTTTGCACGATTTTAATGTTTAAAATTTATGAGGTCATGACATTTGAGAACTTTTGAAATGACATTTTAAAAAAAAGAGAGTTACACAAGAGCTGTCACAAGTGTGTTTCCACTTGCATTCCACACTTATCAATGTCAGCCTAGAGAAGCTGTGCTCGGCAACCGTTCCCAGTGGATGCTTTCATAAAGAGTGGTCTTGATGCTGGGTGCAGCTGCTGAGAGCATGAACTACAGTGATTTGCAATCGTTCTGTCTGTGTTAATTTAGCATCATCAACAACCCAGTCACCACTCACCTCCAAATTCTGAGCTGTATTTCACAAGATATTGGGTTTCCATGACACCAGAGTAAGCATTGGCTCACTTGGTTCAGTGACCCTGTTTTGTGAAGTCTGCGAGCCAAGACTGACTCAACCAAACTCTCCTCATGTCCCCAATTAACCCCTACATGTATGTAGCCTTTGGCTGCGCTGAGGAAAAGGACTACTTCAGCATCGGGCTGGGGTATCATTATGTAGCCACGAGCCGTGACTTCCTGCAGTGGAAAAAAACAGAAAAGAAAATGCAATAATGTAATTAGCTAATTAGGCAGAGGGAAGTAAATGCTGAGCATTAAATGCTTTGAGGGAAACTCCACATGAGGCTAACCAGTGGAAATTACAATTGATCCTGTAAAGAAGGCATGGTAAGTAAGATTGGGAACCAGTCAGCAGCTGTGATTACAGGCTGGTCAATAACACTGCATTTCAGTCAAATTTTCAGGAATTTGGAAGTCATTTCATTTTTCCACTCACTTTTTTACATTTTTGGAATTAGTTTCATTGGGTTCTCTAAAAAAAAGACTTGTTTTTGTTCTCCATGATAGCGATACTATGTATGCTTAAGCTTCCTAATGTTATTCCTGTAAAGAGTGTCCACAGCCTCGTAAGTGTGACTGTCTGCACAACAGACAGCCACATTATTGAAAACTGCCTCTTTGAATTTGCCAAAGCGTAGCGTTTCTGCAAGGGGAGTGACTTCAGCTGACATCATCGGCTCTGTTACACCTGATTCCGTTTGCCAGATGCAGCCTTGAAATTAACTGAAAAACATCACATGTAATTGAAACAGGCACACCTCGTCATGTTTTTGTTCAATAAATGAGGCTTATCCAGCTTCATTTTTTGCCAAGTCAAACTCCAAGAAATGACACCACGATGTGCTGTACCCACCGCAAAAAATTAGAGCACATTGTGTCATCCTGCTTCAGGCCAACAGCAGGATTGAGACCAGAAACCAGGACCCCAAATGAAAGAAAGGTGGAATTCATTAAAAATACACAGATGCAGCATCACGGAAGTCTAATTTTGACTGCCTGTTTCCTGCACCACTGCTGCAGCACTGCTCCAACCCAAGAGGAACTGATCAGAACGGTCTAGTTTTATTCAGATAGAGAAATAAAAGAACTTATTTCTAAATGAATTCCTCAATCAATCACTTTATTTAAAAGGGGTACTTTGCTCTCATGCTATAACAGGATCACCTAAACTGAGCAGAGTTTGTCTTGTGGGAGGAATAAGTTTTAAATATTCTACCTCTAACACACAAAGCCACATGCAAACACCTCCAGGATTCACCAACCTCCATGTGCAAAAGTGCCTGCACTTAGAAATGCAGAGGCTTAGTGCTGAAAACGATTTGTCGATTCATCAATTAGTCAACCATGATAATTCTGATAATCAATTAATTGTTTTAAAATATCAATCATTTTCTGGCTACGGCTTCACAAATCCTTGCTATTATGTATTTCATGGCATAAAATGGAAAGTTTATGATTTTTTGTCTGATGGTCAGACTAATTAAGCAATGTTAGGGCATCACCTTGGGCTCTGTTAACTTGTGATAGGCATTTAGCATTATTTTTGACAAATAATTGAGTAATCAAAAAATAATCAATAGGTTAATCAACAATGGACATAATCATTAGTTTCACCCCTGCAGAGGCTCCTCTCTCTTCATCATTCTCTACTCATTCTCTTTCCCATTTTTCTTCCCTTTAATAGAGTTTTGATTCATAGTCATATTGGCAGCTCTAATTTTACATAAGTGTCTTCATACAGTTTGACAGGGACTGTGTATTTCTCTTACACGCACAAAAACATGGCTGCGGCTGCAACCTCAGTCGCCAGAATAAAAGGTTGCTATTTAACGTTTCTGGTAACCAACAAATATGATGAAATATCAACACTTTTGAATTAGAAATATGTTGCATGTCAACATTTGGTGGTGAATCTTGCATCAACATCACGTGATGGTTGCCTAACATTAGCTATTTTATCCACTTTCATTTGCTTTGTTAACTTTGTTAGCCGCCAAAACTACTTGACCGTTAGGAAAAGGTTTGTCATCATGGTTAATGTTAGGAAAAGGTCATGGTAAGGTTAGGAAAATGTCATGGTTAACTGTTAGGAAAGGTTTGTCATCATGGTTAATGTTAGGAAAAAGTTTATCATCATGGTTAAGGTCAGGAAAAAGATTTGTCAACACGGTTAATGTTAGGAAAAGGTTTGTCATCAAGGTTAAGGTTAAGAAAAGGTTAACGTTAGGAAACATGGGCTAATGTTTGCTAATATTAGCGAATTTTAGCTGCAAACAAATATGTCTCTTGCTTGACGCAGGAAACCAACCCCAGTCTGTGGAGGGAAAGTCCTGTTGAATGAACCACCATCCCATCTGCCTGCTGGTGTATAGTGTTCGTCGTGTTATACTATGTCAAGAAACTTGAAAACGTCAGCATTTCAACGCATCTTTAGTTTGCAGAAACGTAAAATGCCAATGTTTTTTTCCTGGCAAATGGGCTGGAAACAGACCACAGAGAGAGAGAGGGGCAGAGAGAGAGAGAGATGACCCGTGTCACTTGCTCTCTCTCTCTCTCACACACACACACACACACACATACACACACACACAAACACAAACACACACACAAGGAGAGCCTTATGTTAAAGCCTTAGGTAAAGTGAGGTCTGGACAGGGCTAAAGGGGGCTACAAGGGGCTGAGCACTGAGCAGAGTGCATTCTTGTGTTTCTTCCAGCATTCATCACAGGGAGCAGAGCGCTGAGGTACACAGCCTCAGCTAGGCTGGTGGTCTCACTGACTACTGTCCACTTAATGTATGGAAATGTATACAGCAGGAACCTCTCACTGAAGTACAACAGCTTCCTTTTATACACACTCTTTGGTCTCTTGTGCAGTTTCAGCTCCACAGGTCCAGTGTTGAGTGTGCTGTACTGAGAGTGCACAAACAATATTCAGACGATGTGAAGTTAAGTCACATAGTGTACTGAAACATTAGTATGTACTCAATTGAACTAAAAAAATACTAGATACACAGAAGTGAAATAGCAACCAAACCATGTGATGTAATTATTTAAAAAAAAAAAAAAAAAAAATTAGCCGCACCAACAAAGTTAAAGAAACAGTTTGCCCAAAACACAAAATATGAAAAAAGAGTATGAATTAAAGGCAGATAGATATAGTTTGCTTTTGTTCTTGGGCAGGAAATAGTTCCCAAACAAATCCTTTGCCCCTGAGGGTTGTGGGTTATGTCGGGTATCCATGTCATTGTTTTTGGAAACAACGCTTGATGCAGATTTTTTTCACAAGTAAACCTTTGAGGTGAAGGGAGACGGACTGGAAACTTCACCAAATCACACAGAAATGGATGGATAGACAAACTGCATTGGGGGTAAGTAGGGAAAAAAGCTTTGTTTTCAGGTAACCACTATGACACCACTATGAACCTTTTAAAAATTCTATGTTTTTATACATAACATGAAGGCAATTTTGTATGATATTTGTCTTCCCAAATTGTGCTCATTTCATAAAATTGCTTTGTCATCAATTTCATATTATTAACTTCACCCACGCTTGATTAATTCTGGGTATATCATGAAAAAAAAAATAGAATTCATGGCAGGAAAGACTGGCTTGACGCTGCACTGGGTTTTACTGGGCGCTGCTGTAGGTTTCACAAGGGTCGAGAGGTCGTGTAAGTGCAACTTCAGCAGACCATGGAGGAGGACCACATAATGACTTCCTAATGACAACAGTTTAATCGTAGAGCCCAGGAAGAGGGACTCATTATACGTCAATGCAGACCAGGCTTAATGTAGTTTCATGATTTTACTCCATTTTTTTTTTTTTTGTAAAATGCTGAATTAGTTGTTTAGCTTTAGCTTGTTATAGCCTGAGTGAACACTAGACATTCAATACTGCTGCACTTCCAAGGGGAAAATTCACTAAAATTGCATTTATCCACCAGCTGCACCTTCTTTTATGCTCCACTTCTTGCATTTCATGCTCACAAAATCTTTTCCTTGCACTCAAACTTTGACAAATAAGGAAACAACGGATGTGAAAGCTACATATGGGACTCTCCATTTGTCTCTCAATAATATAAGGATTTAAAGTGTTCCGTGCAACATCAAAGTTTGTTTGGGGTGGGTCTGGACCAATTATTCAAAGCTTTGGAGTGTGCCCATATAAGTCAACATCGTGCAGGAGTGGGGTCACTGATAAGGTCTTTTTTCTCCGTGCCCATACAAGCTGGCAAGCCCAAGGCTGCAGAAAGCCAAAGGCCGAATAGTTTAGCATGGTAGGTCAGCGGAGCCAAGTTTTTTCCTCATGTCTGTCTCACCCTAAACACACACACACACATACACACACAGCCGCAGCTCCCCACTCCTCCTGAATGCTTATCTTCCATCTCGATATGGGGCACCGTGTTGGCAGTGTCAATGAGAGAACAGTATCACCTTTGTAAAGCGGAATATTTGCCGAATTTTTTTTTTCCCCTTGATTTTTTCACTTGAAGCCCCTCAGGTCAGTTTTCAGAAGAACATCAGAGCTACGTGCAGCTTCGTGGTACACATTTGAAATGACTGAAATGCAGAATACTTCAAACTTCTGAATTTAGAGTACAGTATTATCTATTGTTCAGGTATACAAAAAAATCTGTCCTTTTTATGTCAGGTCCTGTTGTCCTGTTATTATAAACTGAAACTCTGTATATTGTAATCTCTTCAGAATGAAATAATATCTTTTGGCATCATTGTCACCATGTCTAATTCCCGTCTTACTATAATCTAGGAATACAGCAAAATAATACATGTACAATATAAACTGATTTACCACTTAAATGGTCACCAAAAAAAAAGCATTGACTTGATTCAGAATGCCAAAAATAACTGTGGCAGATCCAACAAATACAGCCAGTTAGCAGGCCGCTGGCGATGTTCTCAAAAAGTCATAGTTCTGATATCATATTGGAAGTTTGCTTATTCAAGAAGACCTCAAATATGCAACAAAACCTCGCTAGCAGGAATGACCTTTTGTCCAGCTCGGAGGAGGATGCTGGGGCCAAAGTTCCTCAAGAAAAGAAAACCTATCATAATATTATTATTAATATTAATATTATTATTATTATTATTGACACAAGACCACCAGATACAACAAAACTTGTTCTTTTGAGACATCCTCTATAGGTTCACCTTAAGAAGTATTTCAGTTCTTTGCATCTATAATGGTAACAGAGAGTCTGAGGAATAAAAAATGTGAAAGTACCTTGAATATATCATAAAAACATACTTGCAAGTGATACTTTCTTGCCCATGTTCTCTCTTGAAGGACAGTCAAACCATATACTCTGTGGGCCTCAAATCGTATGAATCTGTATCGTATCAATATTCATTATTCCCCCTAAGCCACAAATGCAAAAAGTACAAAGTACAAACTGTCTCCTAAGCAGCAGGGAGCAAGCACTCCATCAACAAAAAGCGGGGCTGACCAATGTTTGGGCAGATTTTTTGTTTCTCTGATCCCTATGGCCTATAAACTCTGCAAGCCTGGGCGCTGAAGTTCAAAATTTTGAAGAGTGAAACGTTTATAGTGCTTCAGAGCTACCATCTACTTTTGGTCTGCCTTCATGTCAGTTCCAGCAGGAGTCTGGGGGAAACAGCGGACGTCCACAGGGGTCAGATGGCATGAGGCTCCATGTAAACGGCACGTTGTTTCGGCTTACCCCAAGCTGTGTTTAACCAGCTGTAGAAACTGCACTCTGACCAGAGTGTCAAAGGAATGAAAAAAAAAACACTGCTTGTCTTTGGCAGCTTGCCTCCATAACGTCCAGCTTAAAGCTTTTGGAGAGAAGGTGCAAAGCCTCCACTGGAGAGAAGGGTGGGGGGAGAATGGAAATGAATGAGTGATATTACAAGGAGAGGGAAATAGAGAGCACATATGTTTGTCTCTATGCATGCATTCTTGTATGTGGAAGCTGACTGATCTACAACAGAGGAAAAAAGTTGAAAAAAAGGATAATGCGTATCAGAGATACAGGCAATCAATCACCAATTAACAGAAGCTGAAGAGAAGCAGGCAAGAGACATTTTCCATTTAATCAGCTAAACAGTGGGGACCTTGTGACATTGCTAAGCTCCATCATGGCTCCAGCAAGGAAAGGGAAAAACGATGAAGAGGCTTAAGATTACGAGAGGAGAAAATGAGTGGAAAAAATACAGACAGATCAAGTGTGAAAAAAGGAGACAGAAAGGGACGTAGACGGGGAAAAAGAAAAAGAAACAGAGACAGAGAGGGGGGACATAGAGGCAAAGGGAGAGATAGAGTAATCCTAGCAGATGTACTTTGGTGCAACCGAAGGATCAACATCTGCAGATCAACATCACCGTGTGACCTCTTCATCTTCATCCATATCAGCTCCTCAAGTCGTAAAAAAAAAAAAATCCCTTAAGGGTAACCCTACGGTTCACTTTCCTGCTTTTCCAGAGGAAAATACAAAGAGTCTCTCCTTGGCCTGACTGCGAGGCTTTGGCGATCATCTGTATTCATCACATCGGAGATCCTCGTTTAGCTTATCCAAAATATTCCTCAGGGGTGGGGGAGTCTCGGGCTGAGTAATGTGCACTGAAGCCCCTGAGTGATACCATCTGCTTTGGCTTTGCATCGCGAGTTGTTCGCTACAGTCTGAGGAGTGGGACCTCGGCCAATCCACTTGCAGCCCAGTCCATTCATGGACTCAAGTGTGGCCGTTTCTGTGTCACCGCCGGCCAACCTGGCTGACCCAGATCAAACCGCCCCGGCCGACCCGAATGAGACGACTGATGTGAAATTCATGTCGTATCACTGTAGAAATCAAATGAGCTGCTGCAGCAACAGTTTCGGATCATAGCCAGTTATGATTGACTGTCACCTGGCAGCTCCTTGGCAACACTATAAAAAAAAGTTTCATATCTTAATTAATACCACGGTCTGGGTAAATACTTGTTTCTGATTGGCTGTGTTCAAGCTGTAATGCATTCATAGCGGTTATGAAAAATTGAAACTTCAGCACTAAGTTAACTATGTTAGCCTACATTATCCTTTAGGCACCGAAAAAAATATTGCTTGATTATATTCCATCAGTTAACACATATAAGACATAATATTTTATGAGCACATTGCACCATAAATCAATTATCTCTGCCTTTCTATCCCTTTTTTCATTGTTGGCAAGTGGCCATGATGTAGGCGGGATAATCCAATCCAAGATGTGTGTAGAATGGTTTTTAATGCACGACGTGGAGGCAAATGGTCATTGTGGATTATCCTTTACATATATGTTTCACGGACACACGTGGTTGTTCTTCACTAATTAAAGTAAGATGCTATGAGCTGCTTTTTTAAAAGTTTTTTGAGGAAAAATCCCCCTTTTTTTTAATTTCTTGCAGCAGCAACGGTGGCTGATTTGCAATACACAAAGGGAGGAGCTGGGTAGTTAGCATGAGAGCTAATAGCCACCATGGCAGAGCAATACAAAGAAAATAGCGCCACCTACATTCAGCCAAACACCAGCTGAGGAGAAACGTCACAGCGCTAGCGACAGTGTTTGATGACTGAGTGATCCAGTGCGAAAACACCAAAGACATGGCCCAGATAAAATCAGTCAGGAACTTGCGAATTACCACTTTAAGCACTTGGATTTTTCTTTTGTTTAGCATGGGTTGCTTTGGAAAGGTTCTGAGCAAAAACACAGCATGTCTCCCTCAATCTCAGTTGTTTGAAATATTATTTTATCGGTCAATTTGGTGCTTAATTGGGTCAAAATGTCATGCGGGTTCGCCCTGGGGAGGAAATAACCCGCGGTCCTTGACCCCAGTGTCTTCCCACCAACCGAGAATACTCAGCAGCTGTTAGCATCATTTGTTAGGTCAAAATCAGTTCAAGCTCATTGGTTCGTTATTTCAACTTCAAATTCCTCGACCGAGCACTCTTGTCTCAGAAATGCTTAGAGGTGTTGTGGCTAAAACAAAGACCTGGCCTTTTAAGGCGGCACTCGCAGCACGACAGGAGTTTATTTAAGACGTTGCTTGGAGAATGG